>JASANE010009885.1:0-22471 GCA_030248225.1 Trileptium ribeirensis
ACAAGGAAATAAATGAAGATATTGTATATGTTAATATTTATATTTTATATGTTGTATGTGTATATTATACTTCATTTGTATTATTGTGTAATTTTTAAATAAAGAAAAAACGTAGCGGTAGCCTATAGCCGCCTGATGAGGCCCTTGGTACGGCCGAAACGTTTGTATCACCATACTTGCAATATACATATATATGCTATATATACATTCGTGATATAATATCCTTGGAACAAGTACCCGGCACACGCTGACACCATGGTACAACCCAGCACCACCATATGACCCCGCACAATGCCGTACCCCGCTAATGACCCCAAACAAAAAATTAAAATTTTCTACAAAAATGAAGGTGAATGGATCCTCGGATCCTCTGTGTTCGTGCCGTCCCTACTATACTACTACGTATTATATATTATTAGTTTGACTAAGAGTAGTATAAAACAGAGAGCTATAAATACGATCATGCATGATAACGTCACGAGTCAAATGAAACCTTATTTAAAACCAAACTGCAGCCTTAAGGTGCTTGCATATTAGATGAGACTGACCTAATTAAATATTCTGTTTTTTGTGCATAGTTAATGAGATATCTTGGCATATGGTGTTTGCATACTTAATGAGCGTCAAGTAATTAAATATTCTTAGTTTTATGCATATTAAATGAGGTTGAGTTGATGTAACGTTTCTGTTTTTTTATTAAAAAGAATTAATTTTAAAAGAGACAACTTAATATTTCAGCTTATGAAATCAACGAATATTATAGCTATATGTGTATTTATATATATGTGAAGTAAACATGTATGCCAATATATGCCTGCACACCTATGTACATACATCCAACCAACATATAACTCACCACCACCACCGCCCACCGGTGGGGGGGGGGTAAAAGCAGCTTTTTCTATCTACTTTCATTTATTCATTCTTGCCGCGGTGTACACAACTGCTGTGGCTTTTCCTTTATGGTAAATTTGTCCAGTGGGTATAAAATCTGCAAACAGCCACGAGTAAATACAGTAATTGGCGACAATTCAGCTATATACTTATGCGGCGTTCACGTTATAATGTCTTCGCTGTTCGGAACTTTTGTCGCCTATAGTTGCGACTCTACCGTATAGACAGTCAGAGTCGCAACCATACCATAAATAAATTTTCGAGGGTCTAGCAACACAAACCTGTCTACTATATTTTTGTTTATGGTGTCGTTCACACCTTTAGCTACCAATTTCAAAATCAACAGTACCGGACACTGTCTATAGATAATGCGGTGTATTAGACAGCGTGCTGTCTAGTTTTTCTAAAATTTCTATAGTTGTATGTACACCATATGTATGTTGAAGAGTTTATGCCGCACGCTGTCAATAAAATGGATCAATTCATATTTTTCCCCTAGAATATCTTTGTAAGTCTCCCCTAGAATATCTTTTCAAGTCCCCCATAGAATATCTTTTCAAGTTTCCCCCGACAATATCTCACTGCGTTTAAAGTAATAAAAATTAAGAATATGAACAACTAAAGGCGTGTCAGCAACTAATGAGGCGTATGCGTGTGACCAAAAGAGAATTATCTACATATTGATAGGCCTGCGACCAAAATAGAAATAACACAGATAAGGAAACGTATATATAAACGGCTGCACCGATTCATTCACTTTATTCACAATATGTGACCCTCACTACTATCGTGCTCATATCGTACCTCTTCTGGTCGAAGATTCTCGTTCAGTTAATCATTTCCTCAAACAGCGGCAAGTTTGGAGACAATGGAATTCCTACTGCTGCTCTCATACTCTCACACGAAAGCAACCCGGTCTATCCGTGACTGCTCGTGCTTCAAACGTTCGCACATCACTTTTCAAACATAGATCCAGCTACTGTACCTGCGTGCCGAAGGCAGATACGTAAATACTTCGGAGCGACTAGCTGGTTTGTCGAAGCATTCCTTTGTTGACATGTTTCCGACAAGTTTGCGCTCAGCATTTTCAACGACATTCTATACGGCTGGAGGGCCTGGTACCGTCGTGTAGATAAACGATGGAGTAGTCTGGCACAGCTGGGCTGGGCATAATCCCCGGTGTACCATTGTAGACCTAAGGTTAAGTCTGGAACGCTTAAATTTAATAAATTCACTAATTCAAGTTTCCCCTACCCTATAGTGTTCTTTTCAAGTTCCCCCTCTTTTATAGAAGGATCAATTCAAGTTTTACCGCCCTACAAAAAATCCATAGAATATCCAACAATAAAATTATAAGGAACTCACGATGTGCTTTGACGCAGTCGAAAAGCGGCAATCCCCCGAGCTAGTTACCCTTGAAACAATTTTAAAAAACGTGGGGCTGTCTAAAACACCCTGTTGTCGATAGTATGCCTGACACTGTGTGGTGTACATAGGTTCCAAACGATGGGGACAGTATAATGTGATTGCCATATTACTTGACAACTCAAGGCTTTTTGATTTAATACTTTATTAAATATAATAAATTGTTACCGAAGTTTTTGGTTAGAATTGAAGATATTTTGATGACAAACTGGTTCATTAAAAATTGGTCTATCGCTTAACTAACGCTTTCGCGCACTTTGATGCTAAACCGCATTTGCGCACCATAGGAAAAGTTATGTTTATAGAATTTGTTATATGGTGCTTGTTTTCATGCTCGTTGCGAAACGTCGTACGCCGAGATTTTTTAAAGAACGGGGGAAGGGGCTAAACTAATTGAACAATAAAAAAATACAAAAAAGAAAAAAAAAAAAAACAAAAAAAAAAAAATACAACATAAAATAATATAAAAAACATAAAAGAGGGGGTGAGTACCACCTACCACTACTATCATCAGTTATAAGTAGCGTTAATATTTTAATGATTTGTAGAGGTATCCCTTCTTTAATAGTATTTTAAAAATTTTAACGTTGGAGCTTTTACCGACAAGCTGTCGGCCCAAGTTTTGGGTGGCTTCACGCACCACAGGGGGACGACAAGAAACGAACAAACAAACAAACAAAACAAACAAAGTAGTTTACTGTAAGACCATGTATAGTGTGTATTTATATACATTAAAACAATAGAATGAAATACTGAAATAATTACAGCAAACTAATAGATAAAACAGAAAGGGGGTGAATACCGCCACTTATATCTGATCTATAGGTGCCTGTCAAATTTCATGTATATTGAGAAGTCTACCAGTTTTAAGAGTTTCCGAAATGCATTTGCGTCCCTAGCTCTGACTAGAGCTTGGTTATCAACGAATTCGGGTAAGGAATTCCATGAGTCAATTACGCGGTTTGAGAAAAAGTGCTTGGATATGTTTGTTGCAGGCTTTGGTTTATACAGCTTTAAGCTGTGGCCTCTCAAATTTGAGTGTGAATACCGAAAAAATGATTCATGTTTAGATCGATATCATTATGCAAACATTTGAAAACCATTTGCAAGTCGAAATGTAGACGTCGCTCCTCCAGCGACATCAGCTGTAGATGGCTCAGGCGAGATACATATGAGCTTGACTGGATACCTGCCTTGCCATACAATCTGCGAGTGAAATAGCGTTGTACACGCTCGATAGCATCGATATCATTTAAATAGCAGGGTGACCAAACTTGGGTGGAATACTCAAGTAGTGGTCTTACGTAAGTTGTATAAGCGCGCACAAGGATTGTTATGTTGTTTGTTAAAAAGCATCGAAATAGTATATTTACCATTCGATATGCTTTTTTGCAAATATGCCTACAGTGTGTCGAAGATTTAAGGTCTTTTGATATAATGACACCAAGGTCTTTGTAATATTCAACTGATGGGAGAGATTCATTGTTAAGAACATACTGCAAGTTGGGATTTTTCCGTCCTAGATGCAAAATACAACACTTTGATGGTGAAATATTTAGCTGCCACATATTAGCCCAGGCTTGGACTGAATTTAGCGAGTGCTGAATATTTTGGTGCAGTTCTTCTGCACTTGAAATTGGGGCGCAGCTGTATAATTTCACGTCGTCAGCAAAGATTTTGCAGTTTACCTTTATATTACATACAATATCGTTTATATACATAAGAAATAATGTTGGACCAAGCACACTACCTTGTGGCACACCTGATTTTACGGCAAATGCGTCCGAGAACTGGTCGCCAAGCTTGACACGAAAGGAGCGCATTTTCAAAAATGCGGCTAACCAGTGATACAAACGTTCTATTATACCGAATTGCGTGATTTTATATAACAGTTTTTCATGAGATACAGTATCAAAAGCTTTAGCAAAATCAATATAAGCAACGTCAACCAGGTGTCCACAATCAGCTGCCTTGGTCCAGTCGTTTAGGCTCTCTAGCAGCTGGGTAGCTGTTGAATTTCGAGAAAGGAAGCCGTGCTGATGTTCGGTTAATAATTTGTTGCACCTCAAGTGTTTCTCTAATGATTCGTTAATTATTCGCTCCATAAGCTTGCAAATATTTGACGTTAACGAAATAGGTCTGTAATTTAGTGGATCTGAAGCGTTCCCTTTCTTGAACACAGCTATGACATCAGCAGATAGCCAAGCTTTAGGCAACACTCCATTTATAAAGCTCTGCTCAAAAATATGCGCTAGTGGAAAGCAAACTGAATCACGTATTTGACGCAAAAAATATTCAGAAAAACCATCAGGGGAGTGACTGTGCTTCCCCTTTAGCTTTGTGAGGTGTTTATGGACAATTTGCGGGGTAAAGGCAATCCAACTGATAGTTGAATTGTTGTTTACACTTTGCTCCATGCATGGAATGTTGCCATTATCATCAATATATACATCAGAAAAGGCCTTGGCAAAAATATTACATCTACGCTCATCATCAGTTACAAGTTCCCCAGTTTGGTTTCTAATAGCACTTACGCCGGCTTTGGCGAAGCAGCGTTCATTGACGTATTTGAATACGTTATACAGATTTCCCGAGTTTAATATTTTGCGTTCGAGGTTCTTTTTAAAAGAAAGTATGGCTTTTGAACATTTTTACTGTGTTCTTTGTAAATGGTAAAGTCGTTCAAAAGCTTCCCTAGCCGCCAAAGTTTACGTTTTTTGCTCAGCAGATCTGAGATATATTTTGGATATATAGTTTTAGAATAGTTACTTTTAAGTGTCTGAGGTACATATTGTGAGCAAGCATGATTTAAAATTTGTACGAAACGATCCCATTTCTCCTGAACACTAAAAACGCTGTACAATACTGTATCCCAGTCTACAGAAAACAAGTAACAATTTAATTTGATGTAGTCAGCCTTTCGAAAATCGTAAACGAATGAACTACTTCTTTTCCGCGACTGGATTTGTCCCATTAATTTGAACTCAATAGATAAATGGTCAGATGTTACAAAAGGTTCAGCTTGATGAATATCAAAAACATTTAGTTGAGATGACGTTAACAATAAATCCAGTATGCTTTCTCCTCTAGTTTTGAAATGCACCAACTGTGATAAACTTGTTTCAAATATAACATTTAAAAAGCACTGATATTCTGGAGAATTAGGCGCCTTGTAATCTTTCCAATTTATTTGCGGGAGATTGAAATCTCCAATTATCGTGATGGGCCACTGGATATCTGATATTGCAGCAATAGTTTGCATTAAATTACTAGTGTACTCGTCGGAGGCGTTAGGAGGTCTATACACACAAACTAGTCTATGTTTAGTTGGTATAAATATGTCAATAGCAATTAGTTCAATATTGTCATAATTTGCGTGATACGATACGGGACAACAAGGAATTTTTGTGTGAATAATGATTGCGACTCCACCGCCCCTAGAAATCCTGTCTTTGCGAAACACTTTAAAATTGTTTGTTGAAAACAGCGAATCGGGCACTGTGTTATCAAGCCAGGTTTCAGATATTGCTATAATTTCTAGGTGTTCTTTATCCAGTAAAGTTTGTAGATCATGTAGTTTGTTGCACAAACTCTGTGCATTAAAGTAAATACAGTTGACAGCCGCTGTTTTAAACATTGCAGAATTCACCCCGCCGTTGGGTTTAAATTCACAGTAACACTGTTGTTAACGGTATTAAAGTCATAGTTTATAGGGTGCTGCTTTCCCCCAACCAGGCGACCATTTTCTCGCCGACATCCCTTGTAGACTACTATTTTTTCATTTACCACGGCGTAATGGTCGGTGTTGGTACTGTCTACTGAAAGGGTTGAGTTCAGTTCCCGCACCTTCTTACGCATTGCACCGTAGCGTCGCCGATCTTCGTCTGACATAGAACGTCGGATAAACACGCCTTTCATGTCGGGCATGGTTCGCAATCTAGGTGCCTCTTGAAGTAACGACTTAGCAACGGTCGATGACGGCAGGCGAACCTTTAGAAGCCGCGGACGCACATCAACAGTTTGTGTGTGGTTGCGGTGATGATTAAGTACTCCCATTCGGAATACTTCCTGAACAGTTGCTGATCGGTCCAACTGTTTGACGAGCGCAGATACGGTAGTCAAATCGTTTCCGTTTTCAGGAAGGCCACTAATGACGATACATCGACGACGATTAGCTTCATCGTCTTCGGCGTTGCGGAATACGGGCGCAGGGGCGCAAGAACCAATGTTTCTTGATGCGATAGAAGCATATGACGTTGATGATTTGTTTAATGGGTCAGCAGCTGTTGTTGAGTTAGCGGGTGGCGATTTGTATGCGGATGACAGGTGTTCTAAAGCGGTGGAGACCGAAGAAATTTGACGTTCAATCGCTTGTAACCGTTTGTCATCGTGTATCGCTTGAGGGACAGATCCTGGCATCATGAAGGAACGGCGGCATCGTGCGAAATTTTCGCACTTGGAACACACGACCAGAATGCGGTCATTTAACGCCAGCGAATCAACAAGCGAACGGTCCACCGAGCTGCAGCTAAAGTGGATCCATTGAGCGCAGAGACCACACTCGAAACAGTCGTCGCCACCGTCTTGACTGCACTCACAGCATGTAGATGGTCGATCCGGATTTAATTCACATTGAACCGGTGACGGTGTTTTGCGATTGTGATCATCAGTAGTCGACGACGATGGGCGTTGGGCATTTGATGAAGCGGCTCCAGTCGATGGTCGTGAAGTGTTTCGCGATTTGGACACAGCATGATTATTAGTAGAGTGTGCCTTGTTTGATGAATTTGATGATGCGGGCGTCGGTGGAGGCATGATATCGCAACTTTTGGCAGCGTATATTAGAGGTTAGCAGAGTAATTGTTTCGTAGCTAACAATAAGGCAATTTAACGTCCGGGGACAATAATAATTTTGTCAATAGTATATAAGTTTAAGTGTATATTTTTAATTTCTGGTGTAACGCACCAGCACGCAATTCTTCTTTGTTCTTCCTCCTAAAACTGAATGCACTTGGGTAACATGTTTTGATTTGTATTTTACCATACTAGTATTTATATTGGTTGTCTTTGGTCGGACGCAGCTTTGTCTGTATGCGGCAGTCTTTGCTGTTGAGTTCCGTGTACAGTTGCCAGACGAACCACAGGGTTCCGGCTCTTGAAGCCTGGACCTCTGTGGTGAGGACCATACCGTGCAGTCGCTAATGTGAGGATCATGCACGAACATCTAAAATCATACTGTTAAGTTTGAGTAAGAGTCTGTGTAGAACGATTTAACACCTTAACCGTACGGCCGGATAAAATAAATTTTTGGTCGACACAAAAATTGGAACATGTCTAGAAGAAGCAATCATTTTGAGGATTCTCGCTGCGATATTATCATCATGTTTTATCTGGCTTGCTATATTTCAGTGTACGGGTTCATCAGTGCGGGTCGCCGGTTTTACCGAAGCGATCACATTAATTGTCAAAGTTGATGCACGCCTAAGCAATAAATTTAAGCCAATTGACTGGCTCCTCTTGGTGAGGTAAATAATGGCCTGATCACGCGGCAGGTCGCTTTAACTCAGCTAAGAATTTTAAAAGTGTTAATATGCCTGACGTGAATTGTTTTTTATATAATTGTCAATGTCTTATGATTTATTCTATGATCGTGTTCGGACCTTCAAAAGGCCGCTATTACGGTCACAGGTGATTACATCAGGGATCCATGCATACGCATGTACTATATAGTCATACAGTTTGGCCTAAGCAAGCCACGTGAGCTCTCATAACAACATTCATTTTAAAACGTACTAGACATCTATGTGACCTCTTGTGGATTCGCTATTATGTCTTACCAGAATTATAGAATCACATCAAATCATACCAAATAAGAATAATATTGATATACGTCATACAGCAATGGGAAAATTTCGTGAAGTCTATAAAGTGAATACCTTTAAGTGCTCTAACTTAAAAAATTAAATTTCTATAAAGAATTCTAGGCAAAAGTTTATCAAAATTTGTCAACATGAAACTCTGAAAATATATCGCGAAATTCGGGCTAAATTTTCTGAGAAAGACGATTGTGCTAACGTTTGCTTTGTATATGAATTACCGTGAACAACATCAATAAATTATACATATTCCGAGCTACTTAGCATTATAAGACAGCTAGATCAAACTGAGTTTCTTTAAATTTTTAAGCTGTAAAACTGTTGTTAATCTAAGCTAAACGCAAATATCGTAAGTATGCAGTCATAGGTCAAGGATAACACTAAATGTAGTACTTCATTTGCTTTAACTTTGTTTTCTTTGAGATATTTCAGTTCGGTTTGAAGGTTCTTGATATCTTGACTCTGAAACAATTTAATAAATTAATGCTCGCCAATGAGTAACTTTGTTACACCAAGTTTGAAATCGGATCGCTTGCACTTGTGAGTTTAAAAAAATTTTTGTTAACAGTTATCCGACTAAGGCACGATAAAAATAACTAATACACGTATCGTTTAACATCCAATGTTTTCTAGTCCGCCTAATACGAACCATTTATTATCTTGATATATGGCCCAGGCTCTTCTCTATATCTGGCAACTAAAATTTTGGCCGATAATTCCCTTCGGAGAAGCAGCGACTAGTTGAGGTGTCAGCACTGACCGGATCACTATAAGGCGTTTACACCAACATGCTTTTGTTGTATAGAAAAACTACGTCTCAAACATTCCCCCAGCTTTGGCATCAGCTCATATTTTTACGTCTTCAAGTGCACCAACCATACAGACAGAAAACTCAGCAAACCACGCAAATTCACTCGGCGATTTTAAATACTTATTGTAGTCACAGTTATACAAATGACAATGACAATTTCATATAAAATTAAAAAGGGAATTGTTATGAACTCAAGCCAAATCAAACTGAAACCAATACAGATATTGCAGAAATGTGAGCTGAGTTTTCAGCTCTATGATTAATTTCAACTATTTTTGATATTTTACAAAGCGCATGTCCTCCGGAACCAAAATTTGCACGGCGCTTCTCATAAAAGAGACTAATAATTGCGCAACCATATGACACAGTGGACACTCTCGGCTAACCTAAAATTGTTTAACGAGAGTACGAAACAATGCTCGCGCGAATACTCCAAACACAATTCGCGGGAAACATCAAATAAGTTTTAACAGCCGCAGTAATAACGTTCTGAACGACAACGTGCGAACGACCCGTAGTACAATACCCATCTCTTCAAGTACAGCTGCGCATACATTTATCTATAGCCAACTAATAATATTCAAAACTTATCACTAAGTACCTACAACTTGTTCAGTACCTTTTGTGATTAAAACCATTCAATTTTTCTGGGTGAATTTCATCTTGTTTACAAAAGTAATAACAAATAACTTATTTTAGATAAACTTTCAGCCAGCTTCCTTTCACTGTTCCATGCAAGTACTCCCACACTGGTCTTAGCTATGTATAATGTAATTCCGAGCAAACGTTATGTTAATCCACATAGCTGATCTGTTCACAGTGAGGAGCCCCAAGTTTCCAGATCCCCACATGTTCGTGAGATTTTCCTCATTTATGACCCCCACTCATCCAATCCCCTCATATACAACTAAATCCGAACTTTTTTCAAAATTTGTTTTTGCATCCCACCACCCAACGCTATATGCATCCGCCATTTTGTAACTTTAAAAAATTTTATTTGTCTAACCAATAGCCAGTATAGACTATACGAGGCCTAGTGTACAGTTTTCTAATAGACTAAGCTAAGGATAACCATATACAGTTATTGTCATATCATACATACGCTAATATTTACGAAAAGTACAATCTATTATAGTATCGCAATCCTGGATAAAGACGATTTCCACGGTTTCTCACCCAATAGTACTCATATACGTTCGATTGATATCTCAATCAGTTTCATCGGAATGTAAAATATTATACAGGCATTTCTTTAAATTTGCATGTAAAATGTTTTATGCACATTAATTACCACTATTTATATGCGTAAAAAGTCGTTTTATAGCTTGAAAACACGTTCACGGCAGTAAAACTACATGAAAATATGAATTATATAGTATTTTTAAACAAAATTTATTCCCCACTTTGAAATTCCCCCAGAGAATCATCATTGCCCCCCACTTTTCGGAGGGCTGTGGACAGGCCAGTATAGCAACATCAACTTCACAGTACACAAACAAATCGCATGCATAGGCCGCGATATGTCACAGATTGTAAACATATGAATATAATAGCATGTTTCAACTTTTCGATAGCGTAAACAGTTGAATGCGGTAGAATCGACAAAGCCAAAGAATAACCTACTGTTTTGTATCACCTAACCATAATGAGCATTGTTTTGTTCGGAATGCATAGTTTCTTTATCAATTTCGTGTTTATATTATTTGTACAGTTTTATCAAAAAATTGACTACCTGCTCAAGCCTGAGCTTCCGAATAGCCTCCAATGCTTTAATATATCTATAATAAAACGAGAGTTAAAAGTACATACATGATATCAATTAGCAGTAAAACAAATACAACTGAGCAACCAGCCTATTAAAATCACAGAAAAACTATTGTCTTCAATAATTTAGTATTTCTAAATAATAATTAATTCACTAAAAAGTACTGCCATAGAAAATTATTTTCGGTAACGGACAACTAAATTACGTCATACCAATGTGATTTTCGCAAATAATTTTACAAGATATTGTACATAATAATATAAGTTTGCTGAATTTCATCAAGAATAGATTTTACGACAACAAACAATAAAAGCAGAAAGGCGATTCTTAAAAATATTTTACAAGATGTTGTACAAACAGTATAAGTTTGGCAAATTCCAAATCACACCTTTTACTCATTTTGTTGCCAAACTAGGCTTTACTCTAAAAAGGAAAATCCACAAGCCCTTCCGCTAGTTGTTTTGATTGTAACGATTCACATATTTGCATAATCAGTAATTCAATAAAACACTACAGAAAGACAGCGATTTCGTTCCAGCAGATATTGTTAAGAACGATCAACCGTAATTTAAGAAAATTAAAAATAAACAAGATAATAACCAAATTTAGATATATAGGCAGGCAAGACTTCGTATTAAGTGACTCTCAGTAATTACGCCACCGACCCAATGCTTCCATAAAACCAGCGTTTCCAAGCAAGATAAAAGTTAACATCAAATAGTCAAACCTTCATAGTCACAGATTAAATCAACGTTTAGTCTAAAGCCGGACTTAATGCTTAATATACAGACATTTAATTTTCCGCTATAACTATCTATTTCTAAAGCCAAAGCACCACTAAAATCATGTTCATAATTATTAGTGAAATAGATTGCCTACAGGATTGGCTGTCACACTGACTATAACACTCCAACATACAGTACAAAAATACCTGTCCGATGGTCGTTCGTTCGAAGGGTGCCACTCATTTTTAGCGAATACTGTACAACACGATGCAAGCTGTTTTAGTAACTGTTCGTGTAATCAAAAATAATAGTGTGAGTAAGAAATCACCACTGCTAGCTCGAAAACTGACAGTGATCTGGCCCATATTGTACATAGGTTGTTATTGCCGATAGTTGCTTTCAAACTAGTATACCAAACATGTAATCGATTATGACGCTGTGTTTTATTGCAACAGCCGTATTAGAAAAATGAAGCTGGAAAAAATAAAACCACTAACAAAAAACGTGAGGCCACTAGAGCAGTGTTATACAACGAAATATTGCCAACAGACCGCGCTATTAAAAACAGTATGGCTTGATAATCAACACCTACCGCGTTGCTGCAAAAATATCGTCAAACCTTGACTTCAAAGTTTTCGGATCGCCAAGAGGCCTGCAATATTCTATAGTCATATTGACTATCAACGACAAAATATCATCTAAAGCAAGCTTTAGTCAAGATTTAAACCTCCAAACAACATTTTTAACATACATAGCGATGCAAGGTTTGTACCTAATTCCATGATTTCCGTTTTATTTCGCTCAGTGTAGAATACTAAAAACGTTACACTGAAACAGAAATTATTTGTGCAGCTTTAAAACAGCTAAACAAAATTGAGCATATAGAGACAAATAGATGCAAAACATTACGGTCTAAACAAAATATGGATGCAGCAAAAACATGCCCGTGACACCGTCCCATCCTAATAAGATTAAAATCTGCTGCATTTCACGGCAAATCCGACTTTTTTCTTAATACCACATTGCTAGAAAGCTAGCGAAGCCCAGAAATGCTGATAATATTTCGTAGATGTAGCGGTATTGTTAAAGATTGAGGACGTGCTTTGAAAATTCTTCTATTATATTACAATCACTGAGCCAACGGGACTAAAATTAGCGGCAGCCGGAACTGTAGTAGCTGAATCCCTGTTATGTCCATCCATGTGAGGTGGCCTCTAAGCGAAATAAATTTGACAACAAATTTATCAAATTTTGTTATCAATTTACTTACACCGTAGAGATTTATTATGGGTTTATAGATTTTCGAAACGGCGGAATCAAAACAATTAACATGGTACATATGCCCTGAAAAGATAATAAGCTCTACTACGCAAAAATTATGCTTGAAATTACAATTTTTCTCGATACTTGTGATTTATAAAATTGAAAAGCTTCTATCTTTGTGGTTATTTCAGGAACTAATAATGGGTCGCGTCTCATCTGCTTCAGCAAATTAGGGGTTAACAAAGAACATGCCAGGAAAAGTTGGATCCAACCAGAAGCCGCATATTTTATGTACCACAGAATTCCAGTTTTTTTTCAAAAACTTCGATGCAATTCTAGGTTATATGCCATTTTTTGACACACCCTCATGCCCCAACTTAGTGAGTCCGCCAGCCTATTCCATACTTGTGAGAAGAAGCCACTAATATGTGCTGAAAATTACAGCAACTGCTTCTCTTAGTGTACTGAAGATTTATTATTGCCTTCCGTGCCTTTTATAGGAACTAGTTAATATCAATTTGGAATCCTAAAATGTATCTAAAATGTATAAAAATCAATGCAGATTAGACACAAACCACGCACACCCTGTTTCCCACAACTAAACATAGGATGATCCCGCCGACCATCCTATTTTAAAAAATCCCAAATTTTAGAGAAAAAAAAGCCCCCCTCTTCTCCAAAAACCCTTCCACGAACATCAAATTCTTTAGCGAAGAAAATTTTGCCGAATTTGAATTGACAAGAGATTTGTTCGCAAACACTAAATCACAAATAATGGGACTGTTTCGTTTGTGATGACACAATTGCATTAAATTTGTTCGTGAACAGAGACGAATCCCAACTCAAAGCTATGAAATGCTATTGAACGGTCGCTACCTAATTGCAAATCGCTGTTTTGACCAATAATGAACCGACTCGAATTTCCTATTTGTTCCGTAACAATTATGGACCTGGATTCTATATTGTGTATTGCAAAATAGGATGGTTAGCCAGGTCACCTTAAGTATAGTCGGGCGTTTCACCTAAACGCCCTGGCCTGTCCACATCCTTCCAAAAAGTGGGATGGAAAATTCGGGGCTCCATGTTATTCTTGGAGGAAAATTAAAAGTGGGGGGATAAATTTCCATATGTTCATGCATTTTTACTAAGGCGAATGTATTTTAAAGCTAAGAAAAGTTATTTTAGCATTATAAATAGTGGTAATTAATGTTTAAAACAATATGCAAACAAAAAACATAAATTTGCAGACATAAAAAAAATTTTAGAATTAGTTGAACATGGGGGTTTCGGCCGAGTGGGGGGGCGGACATGGGGGAATGTGGAAAGTGGGCCCCCCACTGTGTACAGGTCAGTTGCACTAATTACTAATATTAGACAATTTTCGGCAGTGAAAAATACCCAAAATTTCTTTATGGGTCATTTCACAAAACCATGTCATTTAGTACGGGGGGGCTACATAGGCACTTTTTGGCCATAGCACCAGACTTTTGGAAAGAAATTTAATGTCGCTGTGAGATGTAGTAATAGCATGTCCGACGGGGTAATAATAAGGTATGATGGACCTCTGTACCCCTAACATAGTAGGAGCCAGAGGCCTTCAAACCGGATTGGCCAAATGAAGCCAAAAACGCATGTCCCAATATAAACGTTCGGCGTATCGCCACCACGTGATACATTATGTGTGTTTTTCATTTCACTGTTATCCTTTGGTATTTGCTAATTTTTCCGCAAAAACTTGGGAGTAAGCATCGAGACTGAAGCTGACTTCAAGCTTCCGAAAAATTTTTTCGTGACACGTAGCCCCCCGACCAAGATCAAATCTGGCAGCTTGCATACGCATGTAAATAACGTCAAAGTGCACTAGCGCCAAAAATGCTATATAACGGTAATTGTAATCAGTACAGGTGTTATTGGAAAAAAAGAATATCAGCGTCTGTACATGTGATGTTTGATTATGAGGTCGAATGTCATAAAGTGCCCAAAATGGGGTATGCAAAATGTAGCCCCACCCCCCGACCTGCCAAAAATTAAATTTAAAAAAGCCAAATTTAGCATACAGTCTTACAATAGGCCGGATAGAAACATAGTAACGCCCCACTAGAATCGACCCATGTATTAAAAAATTTTAATGAAAATGTAGCCCTCCCGAATTGACGTGCAGCCCCCCAACCGCATGTATTAGTAAACGAAGCCAAAGGTCGCAAGAACCATATTAGTATATAAGTTTGCCTTGGTAGCTAGGGAACCCTTCTGTTTACCCGCACATATTCTTCGCATTGTGCTTGGTATCATCACCTAAACGTATGCTAATCATAGATCAATTGTGTTTGTTTTACACCAGCAGCGTGTTAAACCATATCTAGAATCTTTAGAAGTACCTAAACTTTCACGCAATGTATGTTGTATGAAGGTGTAACCTCCCCCGACCTGAAGTGTAGCCCCCCCGACCTCAGGTGTAGCCCCCCGACGAACACATATCGGGGTGCCAATTTTTACAAGGCCTAAAGATCTGCCTGAAAGTTTTCTCGGACATCCCCCGCTCATGGTTGGTTTGTGAGCATAAAATGGTATCCGTAGATGCTCCGTTGCGCTAGAAAAACTTCTGCGACAGACTGCGAAAGACGGGCGGCCGGCCGCATCACCATGGTTTCCGGGCCTTCGACCCGAATTTGACACAAAAGCATTTAGTCTCTGTAAATCTGTTATACAAGCACCACTCGATCGAGTATGTTTTCAGCCATTCATGCGTCAGAAGACATCATTGTTGTGTTTAGGTGCTGATATTACAGTAACCCATGGACCGCTCCCGATCAGACTTATCGTGCAGGTCAAATACTTACAAAAAGCATTGAAATTTCGGCATTTTTACTTTTCAACCAACGCAGTAATTGTCACAACTATACCCATTATATACATACTTAACTGAAAGATAGAAGACTGAAGATTCGTTGCGTTAGCATTAGTGCCATTACTATTCAATAAATAGCGACAGCACCAAAACTAAACTAACAGTATATAAGAAATATGCAAATTAGTGTTTTTCCATTGTTGGGCTATTTCTTAGGGCTTCGCGACACCGTTAGTACCGTAAATTATTCGCGTAGAAATAAGTTAACCTCACCAATAGTTCCAATTTTATGGATTCTAAAAAACATCGGACGTTAACACCGGAGGGTATAATGACCGCCATAACTCCTTACCGGAAACGCGAAGAAGAAAACTAGAGTTGCATCCGATCCGTGTATTTTTGAGGAAAAATTCCGGGTCCGAGTCCGGTACTAATTTTAAAAAATTTAGTGTCCGGGCCCGATACCGACTACTGCCAAAAACACTGGGACTGCTTGTCTGCGATGCCGATTTTATGGCGAATTTAAATTAAAAACCCTCTGCTTCTAGCTCGATCAACTTAATGTTCGGGAACATTCTACCAATACTGAGATCGATAGATTAGCATATAACTTACACGATACTAGCCAGTTTTAATTAGCTTAAACTAGATATATACGCTACACATTCAACATGAGTCAAAAGTTAAAAAATGCCCTCAAAAAAGGAAATTTTCAAAATTTTGGCAATATTTTTTGTTTGATGAAGTTGAAGTGTGGCTTTATAGAGTTATTAAACATGTTAAAAGTGTGGGCTTTGTAGTTTTAAGTTTAAAATAAGCATGCATGTATCCCTCTGGAGGCCTAAGAAGGTCGGCATAGTAATTTCCATCTTCCCAATTAAGATTGCTTAAACTAGCTCTGTTTCCTCTTGATCGCAAATGACTAGTTGTAAGGCTTACATTAATTCCTTGCACTTGCTTTATAATGAATTTTTTGCCTTCGAACCTAAATTATTGTTTCAAAGAGACATCGTGTAAAACTTAGCGCATAGGTGAGCATCTAGCTCATATGAAAACAGCCAACGGCGTATTGACGCTATATATAACAAATATGTTATATATAACTGTACATAATAATTTATATATACATTATTATCATTTGTTATTTATAACATGGGTATAAAACTATAATATATGTATGTATATTTATTGAATTCGAGTGGAACGAGAATTTTCAATTTTGGCTCTGGAGGGGCGGTTGAGGAGGTCCTGTCTGTGAGTGTCTGTCGCACCTGGATCTCGATAACGGTTGGGCGGATTTTGATGCAAGATAGCTCATTCGAACCGCAATTTAGGTGTAATGAAGATTTTTGAATTTTTCCCATGGGAAAAGTTATGGGGCACAATGTTGGCCCATTTTTCGGGCACACCCTCCAGTTTTTGCGACTTTTCTCAATAAGTAAACGAGGTATCTGCAAACTAATAGGCCTATTCCATGTAGCTTTACCATGGGTTTCCAATGATATATAATAAGTTTTTCAACTACTTGCCAATCTGTAGTCTATAAGCTTATAGTTGGCGCCAAATTTCATTTTTGGTGAAAAGTCGTGGGAAATACACCTAAATGTGTGTTTTTTGTTGCTTTTAATGTCTTATGTGGGGTTTTCTGGGCCAACAAGCTCATTGCGAGTGTCAAAAATATTGTGTGGGAAGTATTTTTCACACTTCTACTTCATACATGAAGTAGAAGGTATGAAAAATGAGATTTTTCTCAAGTGTCGGGTTGAATTCTTTAACGTTCTTTTCACGGTCAATTTAGAGTTTTATTGAATTATTAAATTGTTAGTTCATTGTTTTTGTACACTCTACTTCGAACGTCGAATTTGGGACAGACGCAAACACAGAGATAGGGCTCGTATAAGTATAATGATATGACTGAGGCTGCCACAACCCCTTGTGGGTTCCCCGTATTATAGACTTCGTAGCAGTCCATTTGATCACTTAACGTCTAGCGAACATAACTGAGCTCATTTCTGATATGTTAAACGCAAAATAGTTCAGATTCGCTATGCAGTAAACATAATTAACACCAAACAAGTGTAATTTTGAGCCAGATCAATAAACATCGAAACAAAAATGTCTCACATTGCTGCACATTGTAAGCAAAATCCAATTAAACGTCCGTACGTACCAATTAGCATCTTCTTGGTGACAAAATATAACATTGGTCAGAATAGCTTTAGAAACACCAAAAGACGCAATCATTTCTTGATCCAACTGAGCACATTTTGAACTCAAATTGACGCCCTAAATACAAAAGCGAATATAACAGCAACATTTAAATGCTCAATTCTTCGTATCATGGCAAATTTGAAACAAAAACATATCTATGCCAGCATTTGTTCTGAAGAAAAAATATATTCACAGAATGTAAACTTTAATATAAAAAATTTCTGACAAAGAAAAATACAACACAAACATGTAGTGGATTGATATTTAGTAAATTTTGCATAAAACATGGGTGTAACGTTGGTAGAAAATACAGTGCACGCTCACATGCTACACTTAATGTGATATCAACATGTTCCAATAGTAATGTTGGTACAAAATTTGGTGAAAAATTACCCCTCCCAAATGTCGAATAGATTGCCTAGACCCTGAATTTGACTTATTCATCATGGGTTATTGGAACATGTGCTTTGCAATTATCTCTGGCAAACAAAAATGACACGGACTTTGCAATTATCTCAGGCTAACAAAAATGACAGGGTACTATCAAATAGCTAGATTTTAGAAATAGGGCACCTGGATCACATGAAAAGGTATAATGTAGTCACATTGGACTTTAGGTAGCAAAACCACCGCACTCAGCGAACTTGATAACCTAGCAATCACTCATTGTAAGGCAAAAACTAACTAGTATTATCGTTACGCCCTTTTTTCAGTATAGTCTCAGAAAGCCATCACCTAGATAGATGGATAGATAAGAGTTTAGACGGGGTATAAAAGAAACATGAGTAGGCCAAAAAGGCCCTTATCAGCACTCCAAGTCCTAGTAAAGTTCTATTCCATAATACACTTCGCAAACCCAACAATTCTAGATAAACTCAATTTATATCCATCCTCTTGATCCAACGTCTCAGTTCCGAAGAATGTCTTTCGTAAGTCCTTTAGGGCTAAGCAGTCCCTTTTCAAATGTTGAGCAGTCTCCGGCTCAGCTCCGCAGAATGTGCACAAGTTGTTGTCCAATAAACCTATTCTATATAAGTGGGAGTTAAAGACCCATGTCCTGGCAAGAATTGTATGGCTATTCTCATACGGTCTTTATTCAGTTTCCAAAGGAATTTTGATCTAAATTTATTGGGTTTATCAAAGAAAACCCTAGTCTGTCTATAATCAGTATTATTAGTCCATCTTCTACTATGTTCTATAGAAGATCTCTCCTCCAGCCACGTTTTAATTACAGTCACGCTAATAGGAACATGAGGTTCCTGTCCTAGAGTCTTTATATTAGACCCGTACCTGGCTAATCCGTCAGCTATTTCATTACCTACAACTCCGGAATGCCCTTTTACCCAGCCCAGAGTGACCACATTATTTCGAGCTAGTCTGTTAAGCCACTTCACACACCCAAGGGTGCATAGTGATTTAACCTGCCTTTTCCCGAGAGCCAGCACCGCAGCTCTACTATCACTAAAAATACCTATCTTTTTATTCTAAAGTCTAAAACCACCTGTTATCATGACACATCTTTTGATGGCCAGTACCTTTGCCTGAAAGACAGTAGTCAGACTACCTAGAGGGAATGATTCCCTTACTTTAGCCGGTATATATATATACCTGCACCACATGGCCTGAGACCATTCTCAATGACAGAACCATCCGTATAACATAGCAAGTCAGTCATCTTGCATAATATCAACCCAATCATTACAACTCCAACCCCAGTTACTTCCAATAAATCTCTTGAGAGCAAAGAGAATTCTAAAGGGCTTAAGCCGTGCTTCATCAATATGAGTCTTCCAAGTTAGACGATGGTCTAACATTATGCCAAGATATTTAACCTTATCATCGAACGGAATAACTACGCCTCCAATGCGAATATCCGTTAGACCGTCCAACCTTCTTTTCCTTGTAAAAATTAAGCCATTACACTTTCTGCGTTAACAGAAAGGCCTCTAGGACAGCACCACGCATGAAAGTCATCCAGAGACCGCTGAAGTCTATTGCAAGTAGTTCTTAGGCATCTTGAAGATGTCAAAAGGACTAGATCATCAGAATACCCTACGCACAACACCCTATTAACATTAAGTCTATTAATAATATAATTTACTACTAAACACCAGAGCACAGGGGAGAAAACTACTCCTTGCGGAAATCCCCTGTTCGCTCTGACCGCTAGTCTGACTTGTCCCTTTTCAGCTACGATAACTCTCATGCTCAATAATTTATGAATCCAACTTTTGATGAAATTTGGAGTACCAAATTCATCAACTCAAATTTTGTGCAGTCAAAAGCTCCAAAAATGTCTAGAAACACCGCAAGAACAAATTTGCCAGAAAACATTTCCTGTTCAATCCATGCCGTAGTACTCTGAAGGGCCGAGATGGTACTCCTTCCTTCGCGATAGGCATGTTGATTATCATGTAATTTGGACTTACTCAAGATGTCATGTATTATATAGTCTGACACCAATCTCTCAAGAGTCTTCAAAACAAAAAAAGTCAAATTAATAGGTCTAAATGCTTCAGGCTCAGTATAGTCATCCTTACCCGGCTTTGGGATAAAGATAATTTTGATCAGTCTCCAAAGAACTGGAATATAGTTAAGTCTTAGGCTGGCCTTAAAAATCTTTTCCAGCACCAAAATTATTGCTAAGCTTCTTGATTTAAGAAAGACTGTATAAATACCATCAGGTCCTGGAGACTTAAAATCTCCATGACGTCCTAAGGCCCACTTAATCTTCTCTAAATCAGCCACCTCGTTGATGTTAGTATCTATATTGGGTATCCTTACCGGTCTCCCAAAGTCATGTCGTCCAGTTTCATCCTCAGAGGGAGTGGAACATGGAACATGTACCTCCAGGAGTAGCTTCAAAATACCTTTATCACATTCTGTATAAGAGCCATTAGCATACCTAAGCTGACCCAAAATCTTTCGATTTATCCTGACAAATATCTTATGAAGCCTGTTACGCACGGGAGTTTTATGCACTGAATCGCAAAAAGATCTCCACGAAAACTGTTTTCTCTCTCTGACAAGCTTTTGAATTTTGCCTGAAGGGAGTAGTATCTATTCCAATATCTATCATCTCCATATCTCGTTGCCATCCTATGCGTTTTCTCTACCTTTCTCCAAAGTCTAGCTAATTCATCATTCCACCAACAATTCTTATAGTTACGCGCGCCGATGAAAAGACAGCTACTTTCCGCCGCAAATTGAGGGCGCTTGTTATCAGTCCAACAGTTAAATCTAGCTGTTCACAATTATCAATATTGATATTGTTTAACTCAGCTAAATTTTCTCTCAATATGTCATAGAATCGCATCCTGTCAATACGTCTAACATTCAATTTCTTCTCAACATGATCAATACCAAAATCCATGCTGAATTCTATGAACTTATGGTCTGATCCCGAATAGTCCTGTATCACATGCCACTGTTTAATATATCTTTCTAAACAACTGCTAGCTAATGTGACATCAATTACCTCTGACCTATTTCTAATGACGAAAGTGGGAGAACATCCCTTGTTCACCACACATAAGTCCATTGTCAATAAAAATTCTGCTAAATCAATCCCTCTTCTGTTGTCATTTGTACTACCCCACAGTCTGTTGTGAGCGTTAGCATCACATCCAATTACAATCTGTCAATTACCATTACCTGAAAAATCAACTAGTCTAATCAAGTCATTTCCTGGCAACCTCTCAGTCGCATCATAAGGCATATATAAGGATGCCATCAACCACTCATTATAAGTGCCCAGATCAAATGCACGTCCCAATATCCTAACAACCATACAGTCCTTATTTGTCAAGGGTAGTACAGTGCTAACAGTAAGTCCAGCAGAAGTACATGTCCTATTACCTATAAAAGTCTGATCATAGAATAACCTACCGTTGCAGCGTACTGGCGTGGGCTTCCCCCAGTAAGGCAGGGTTCCTGAATCAGCACCACAAACTGCCCTGAAAGCTTGTTAATTCTATTTTCTAATTCTAGGTGGCCTGTTCTTGAATGCTGACAATTAATCTGAAAGACTGTCAAAGTCATTTATAATTTCATTTTGAAAGTTTTTCAGTGACTATCTTGAATAACTTTTCAATTTACTGGTTGCTGGGGCCAGGTTCCTGGAGTATGTCCGGCCCTAGGGCCGAAACCCCCGGAGCCTGCCCCAAAGGTCTATGAAGATCTGGATCGAAGAACTGGATATAAGTCATCTCATATCTCAGTCTTCTACGTTTTTGTATAATGAGATCACGGATTTCAGGTAGAACCCTGAAACCAAATATCCGTCCGTGTTCTCTTTGTCTAGTGAAATAAGGGCCCCACTCAGGGACCCTTAAATCAACTGAGTTGCGAATGTCAATCTTTCTTTTGACCTCTTTCGGATCCTCAGGATGTAGCCTTCGTACCGAAGTGGGGTTGAAGGTAGCGCTCTTAACAAGATCAACCTCAGAACTGAGAAGAACCTGCTTATGTGGACACTCAGGCATCCTATTCCAATCTTCAACGACATTTTTCAGAAATTGAAGAGTTGCTTCATTGTTACAGGTTACCCTGTAAAAATCTCTAGTAAAACCAGAGTCCTCAAAATCAAGATCTCTGGCATTTGATGCGTCCTCTATCTTTGCTATCAGACGTGCAGATAGTTCATATTCCCTC
>JASANE010009886.1:0-32058 GCA_030248225.1 Trileptium ribeirensis
AGTAAATATCAGAATACTGTCAGTAGTGATGAAGTTTAAAACCCAAAACATTTCAAGTGGTCGGATCTGCGGTTTGACATTGTACGTTTCAACTTATATTAACATTATTATACGGAATGTTTTTAAAAGATTTGAAGTCTTAAATAGAATAGTGTCTACGAACAGTAGAGGTTCGGTATATACTCAGCTTGTTTCCGATTAGAAAGCAAATGTAAAACAATGTGAGTTACATTGGAGCTCGTTACTGAGCTTGATTTCGAAAATTTTTTGGTGAATTCCAGACTGTTTGTTACATCACGCACTAAAATATCAAAGACAGATATGACACTGAACCCCTTTAGAAAGTTGTTATTTCACTATCTAAAAATATTGAAACCGCAACCATGCCCTGTATGAGCTTCAGGAGTCGAAAATCGAACAAATGACGTTAGTTTCTTATTCTTCTTTGGCCTTAGCCCCGTTCGGTTACGGGGTCGGCTGGTTTGGATCGTTGCCTCCATTTTTACCGGTTGTACGCTTGATGTGGATGGAGACGCGTCGCAATCGTTATGTAACGTATCGGTCTAACGTTGCTTCGGGCGACCTTTAGGACATTTTCCAGTGACTTCTTAGTTGTGGACAATGTGAGCCAGGGAGATAACATGAGACCTGAGCACTTGTCCATGCCATCGACGGCTAGCTTCGCGCATCTTTTCGTTGATAGGGATGATACCGTAGCGAGAGCGGATGTCATCGTTTGTTGTATGGTCAAAGAGCGTTATTCCACTAATCCAGCGTAGCATTTTCGTTTCCATAATGCAGAATTGAGGCTCGATGTCCTTAGTAATGGTCCAGCACTCTGAGCCAAACAGTGCGGCCGATCGTACTACAGCTCGGTAAACTTTCGAGTTCAACCGATCCTTCATATGACGATCACAGAGCAGAGCGTAACTTTAGCCATGCGGCGTCCATTCGCTTGCTCGTTTCATGATCTAGGCAACTGTCTGCAGATATGGCTGAACCGAGATATTTTAAATTGTCAAAACGGATGAACGCAGTGTCGTTGACGTGAATGGTTCCATTTTCTGCCAAGTCGGTTGTCATACACTCAGTCTTTGACAGGTTCAGTCGCAAACCATTGATTGCAAGGCGATCATGCCAAGACTGGACAGCCCTTCGAAAGTCATTCTTGGTTTCGGCTGCCAGCATCACGTCGTCTACATAAAGCAATGTGTAGGGCGCTGGCAGCTGCAGATCACTTGTTACTGTGTCCATGATGAGCACGAAAAGCAGTGGTGATAAAGCAGATCCTTGGTGAGCACCGACGTAAACATTCAGTGGTTCCGATGTTCCTGCAGCGGTCCTAACTTTGCTTTTGAAATTTGATACAGAAGTTGGACCAAAGATATAAGCTCTTCGGGCATTTTGTGAAGTCGAAGCGAGAACCAAATTAGGTCGTGCGGAACTCTATCGAAGGCTTTTTCAACGTCTAGAAACGCGATGCGGAGTGGCTGCTGCTTGCCGCGATGTTATTCGATGAGCAGTCTAGCAGCGTGGATAGAGTCAGTTGTGCCGCATCACTTAATTAAAGCAGCTTGATTGACTGTCAACTTGACGATGTTGCGAATCCGTTCATAGACAATGCGTTCGAATAGCTTCATGATGTGAGAGAGGAGACGGATTGGTCTGTAGTTTGAACAGTCAGCCGGGCTACCTGTCTGTTTCCAAATGGGCACCGTTATAGTTTGCTGCCAATCTTACATAAAGTTATTTGACCTGCTGAATCCATTCGAATTGTTCGTTTTGGCTTCTGATGTTCCGGTAAGGAAGTACAGGGGTCAGGGCACCCTCGGGAAGACACCTCTATAATAAGACCTTCAATGGTCCAAAACTCGAAAAATGATCTTAGTCTCTTTTAAGATAATTTGACCCGCTGAGTCGATTGAGTAGCTAATTTTCCCGAGGCTCCCGTATAGAGTTATGGGGGTTAGGATACCCTCAGGAGCGCACCACTCCGTATAAAGGCCTGAGGGGTCCAAATATTGAAGAAATGAAGTTGTATCATATATTGCAATTTGACCCGCTTAGTCGATTGGTGTGGTTATTTTTCGTCTTGGCGGTTCTGGTATCGAATTTTGAGGTTCAGAGCACCCTCGGATGAGCACACTCATATGTCCTTTAGGGGTCGAAAAATCGAAAAACGTAATCTTATTTAACGTAATTTAACCCGCTGAGTCGATTGGAGTGATTATATAGTTTTCCCGAAGTTGTGGTAAGAAGTTATGGGGTTAGGGTACGCCCGGGAGAACAGCACTGCTTATATGAACCTCAGAGGTCCAAAAACAAAAAATGATGTTGGTCTCATCTAATGTAATTTGAAATGCCTAATCAATAAGTATGGTTAATTTTCATCTTCGAAGTTCCAGTAAGGAGTTATGGGGTTAGGGCACTCTCGGGAGGGCAACAGTCCCTATATGAGCCACAGGGATCCAAAAATGAAAAAATGAAGTAGGTATATAGAATAATTTGACCCAATTAGTAGATTGGTGAGGTTAATCTTCGTTCTGAGGTTGCGGTAGGAAATTATGAGAGTCAGGGCACAATTCTAGATAATTTCAAGAAACTACTTGATAAAGTTGATTTATCCAGATGTTTAAAATTTGTCGTAATATGTAACGAGAAATATAAGTAGATTTACCCCCTTTTTCTGATTTAATTCATTTATTGACTGGTCTCGTAATTCATGTTTATTTCAATTTGCGCTATATGTCGTGTTATATTTGCATAAGGCTGGCAGGGGATGTTGCAGTCAGGCTATTCCTTAATGGTTGGGCTCGCGATGATGGACTAACTCCGGATGCAAAATTCTTTGACTGCAATATACAATGACCGGTAATATACGGCTTACTACTACTCCCTTGAGCCTCAGGGGTCCAAAAATCCAAAAAATGATGTTGGTCTCATATAATGGAATTCGATCCGCTGAGTCTAATGGTGTGGTTAACTTTGGTCCAAGGTTCCGGTAAAGAGTTGGGGGTCAGGACACCACTCCCTATATGAGCCACAGGGGTACAAAAATCCAAAAAAATGATGTTGGTCTCATATAATGCAATTTGACCCGCTGAGTATAATGGTGTGGTTAACTTTGGTCCAAGGTTCCGGTATAGAGTTGCGGGGTCAGGGCACCACTCTCAATTAGATATATACGTTGAGTCGTCTGGTGAGATTGAGTAAAACAACTTTATATATAAGACTATTATGAATATATATAAACATAGATAAACTTCACAATAAACTAGTAAATATATAGCTAACAGAATGGTGGCGGTATCTACTACCACTTACATCTGTTAGACGTTGCGATCGTATTTTAATGATTTGATCAGGTCTGCCTGCATTAGTAGTTTTTTGAAAATTTTAACAATTGCGGCTGCAACGAACACATGTCCGTCCAATGTGTCGTGCAGATTATTCCACTGTGTAATGTTACGAAGGGGAATGCGTGGCTTAAAACATTGGTTTTTATTTTTGGCTTGCGAAGTCTTAGAGAATGTCCACGTGTTCGCATTAAATTATTTAATTGTAAATATTTAAAATGAGAAATAACCGAAAAAATGATATTGGTCTCATATAATGTAATTTGATCAGCTGACACGAATGGTGTGGTTAATTTTCGTCTTCGAGGTTACAGTAAGGAATTATAAGGGTTAGGGCACCCTTGGAAAGGCAGCATTCGATATAGTCACCTTATTCACATTCTCTCCCAAATAGTCTGTCAACTCCATGTACTCGATTGCAATGTCATCCAAAACTTTCGTCGACGAAACAGACGATTAATCGGAGGACGGTTCAGCCTCGCGGAAGCAAGGCAAGATGATTGAAAAAATAGCAATCACATTATAATGGGAGCAAATTAGACGCATGCAACCGACGCTTGAACGATGGCAAGGATGGTGAGTTGACGACATCCTAAGGAAGATTGTTCCAGAAGCGCACCGCTCTATGACAGAATTGACGCCGCACTTCTAGCCTTGGGACATCTATCGTTTCGATTTTGAAATTGTGTCCTCGAGTTTGACCTGATCGGTGAACAAAAAGGTTCGATACTGGTGCATCAACGTCCTTGCGAAATTTTTTGTACAGGAAAATTATGTCGCCCCGAAGAGGCCGAGTCTGAAGAGTTTGAAGGCCCAAAAATTACAAGCGCTCATGATAACTCAGACTACGAATAGAGGGTATTAGTTTTGTTGCAACTCGTTGGACCCGCTCAATCGCTGCAATATCTCGCAACAGGCAAGGGGATCAAACACAGAATGCATACTCTACGTGCGGCCTGACTAGTGAGCGAAGCGATAAAGATTTAACCAAACTTTCTTCGTCCATCGTTGTATCGTACGTCGTAAGATGTTAATATTGACAAACGCTTTCTTTGTAACTCTGCTGTAATGCTCCGAGAACTTTAAGTTATCACATACCATGACACCGAGGTCAACTTCCTTTAACGATATGTGCAGATTATTACATAGGCTATATGTAATCTGGGGATTATCAAATCCAACGTGAATAACGTGGCACTTGCTGCAGTTGACAGAAATATTCCAATCGCTACAAAAAGTCGATAAACCATGTAAATTCATTTGCATGTCGTCGAAGCCCCAGTCGGGCGATGATTTGAGTATTCTTCGCGCTAACTTAAGATCGTCTGCATACTTGTAAATCGCCCCAGAAACGTAGTTATCAATATCATTCACAAAAATAAGGAACATTAATGGACCCAACACGGATCCCTGGGGACTCCACTTGAGACTTCCGACCACGAAGAACCAAGGGTTAAGAAAAATGGGATTATGGGCAGATTAGGGTGTTTTCAGCCCATGGAGAAGTGAAATGTAATCTGATAGTAAGGTAAAGTTTGATCCAAGTTGGGGAAATCTTGAAGTATTTTTGTAAATTTAATAGTAAAGTAAAAAGCTTGGTTTTGGGTAGAATCGAATGTTAAATTAGGATATAAAGGTAATGTATCCCAGGATAAGGGTAAGTAAAAGGTTCACCCGAGTGGGAATAAGTGTTACCCTACCGGGAACATAATACGATATACCCCACCGGAAGGAATTAATATAAATCAAGGTGAAAGGTATTATCTAAACAAAAGTAAGGAATTTATGAATTTATAAATTCCGGCCCATGTTTAGGAAGTAATAATCCCCGAAATAGTAATAAAGTGGGGCGGTTACCCGAGGTGTGGCCGCGTGCCATGCCGCTCAGGTAGCATAACCACCACCCCCTTTGGGAAAATTTTGAAGATGGAATAAATCTTGGGGTTTGGTTTAAAATACTAAATATTACTAAATTTTAGTTCCAAATTGTTATTTCGGGGTAATATATATAAGACCAAGAGGAAATAAAGGTTTCTATAGGAATTCGGGTAGATACCACCTTTTTGTAGATGATATAAAGTTCTCTTCCCTAGGGAGAATAATCATTCCCCTGGGGAGGGCATGTATAAATTATAGATAAATCTGTCCCATAGGTGGAGACATGGAAATTTATGGAATGAAACCCCTTAGTTTGCATATTACGATTGGGGAGTAAAAGGACCAAAATAAGAAAACAAAGATCTCCTTGCCCAGGGATGGGTAGAAATGTCCTGAGGGCAGAGAATATAGGAGTCGCCCCCTCGGGAGAATCAATGTCTCCCCGGGGGAGGGAAATTAGTTTATTATAATTTTAAGGGTAAAGTACATACAATTAGAATATAGTTTCTTGGAGAGGGGAATACAAGGTTGGACCTGCCCAAAAGTTGACAGATATGAGCCTCAGGGCTCCAAAAATCGAAAAATAAAGATGGTTACCATGGATACTTGTGGTTATCGAAGCAAAAGTTCTTCACCGGAGCTGCGGGTTCGTTGCTGAGAAGCAAAACTCAGCGTGATTAAGCCCGGTGTAATCTAGTTTATGCCCCAAAGATTTTAGCTACAGGCCCTTGGCGGTTGATGCCCGGTCGCAATAGACGCACGGATAAAGCGTTTACTTATAAAATCTTAACACAAGTGATAGTCAATCGTCGATCGTATCGAGATAATGTGATGGTAGCTCAGCCTGCTATAGTAATACCGAGAAATAAATATGCACGCTGATAAAGCAATACTTAAGCTCGGGAGCCTTCACGAAAGCACGCACCTTTAAGCGTAAAATAATGCAAGCATGCCTATGGTAAACAGTACCGACGACAAATCTTTCAATCGTTAAACATGGGATCAACTCCTTTACTTATAGTACTAGATCATAAGCCAAACTCGTAATGTTGTTACAATCTCTTATTTCGAAGATAAATTAATTCACCCAACGCGGAATTAAAAGGAAAAATCGTTTTCTAAATGAACAAAAACACGACTGACGTTTAACACAATTGAAAATAGCATAATGAAGCTAATATGCAACTTAGTTTCACTTTCAGTCGGCGAAAACAAACAACAAATTTTCAATGTGTGTAAGTTAAACATATAATAATAGTAAAAATTTCACACAAAACGCACAGATAAGCATGATAAATATTAATATTAAATGATCTACAAACGTTGGATTTGTCTTCGTCACACCGGGCACACCCGACTCGCAAAGAACGCTGATAATCCACGAATTGGTTTCCATCAATAACATATACCGCTAAGAGAGTCATATAGTAGGAAACTATGTTCGACTCTTGAAAATATAATTTAATTTTATAAGCATGTTACTGAAGCCTAGCTTCAGTAGCTAGGCTTCAGTCTTGAAAATATAATTTAATTTTATAAGCATGTTACTGAAGCCTAGCTAAGTAATTAATCAATATCAATATATATTAATCGATTTAAAAATAATTTTTTACATTTATTATTTATATGCACGAATTAATAAAATTAATAGCAGACTAAGCGCTACAAGCAGCGCAATCCCAACTACCATAAAGACTCCTTGAAAAAAACCAATTTTTCAAACCGTAAATTGCCTGAAACTGTAATGTCTCGAAAAGATGGGAATCAAAACGTTAAAAATAAACTATTATGCCTACATGGGAGAAACAAGTACTTGAAGATATCCAAATTATTTGAAATTATATTAATTCAAACGTATGCTGAAAAGTATACCGAAAGGTCAAGGGCGCCCGCAGAAATTTTTCCAGAGGGGGGCAAGAATTTTTTTCTTATTTAAGACTCGTTTACCGCACCGCATTAAGGCAACTTGTAAACACAAAATTGGCGGTCTTTCTCTAAGTTTTGCTTAAAATTCAGTTCTACTTCACAGCACAATTACGGTTTTCAGATATGCATGTTTCATCCCACACCCAAAAACATCGTCAGTAGTTGCTGCATATATAACATGAAATTGACATTGCAAACTACTTCAAAGTTTATACAGCCTAATAGACTTACACTGTCAGTCACTCTTGAAACAGAAATTGCAACCGTCTTCGATCGGTTGCAACAAATCAATAACGCCATTTATGAACTCAATCTTCTTCGTATTCACTCGTCCTCTGTGCACACTCACATACATAAGCCGGAAAGACGTTCCTCGCCCATTCGACCGTAGCCTGTTTTGACTCTCCGCAAAGTGCTAAAGATCGTTCGACAGTACAAGTGGTCGCAGGCAAAATTAGAAGGATGTGAAGCGCTTGACGAATTGCTGGATAAAACTTCGTATAGGTAAGCAGTTCAGGTATTGAAAAGTTGTTTCCGTCCTTGCCCTGCCAGAAATCGTACCACCCTGACGCCTCAATTTCGAAATTGTCAATATCATATAAGTGGTGAATTTCGCGAACAGTTTGTTTGAAGTCATTGCGAGATAATTTATTCATTGCGGACGGTTGGAGATTGAAAAGACCGCACCTCCATTTTCCAGGGGGGGGCAAGTGCCCCCCCTTGCCCCCCCCTGCGGGCGCCCCTGCGAAAGGTTCCAAAAATATACTGAAAAATTACAAAAGTATACTGAAAAGATAGGTTATTCGGTCTCAGCATACCAACAAAGAAAATGGAAGCAAAAGCCTATATGCTCCTATGTGTGAAAATCACGAGTGATTTTGTACAGGAGTTACAAACGCTGAAAATAGGAAATGTAAATGTTTTATAACGACAGCTGTGAAATTAGGGTTGTTAAGTGACAATAGGTCAAAATGTGAAGCTGCGAATCTAAGTTTCAAAACCGCACCGTCCAAAACAAACATTTTGACCCAACGCAAGTTATGAGTGTGACCCAGTTTACCCTAATTAAATTTTTAAGCCACAAATAGCAACACATAGTTTGGAATAATGAAATGATAAGACCCAACTAACTACAATAATGGTATAAAGGTAAGCTGAGGGGTTTAAACTATATTCAGAGCGTGGCGACTTGCGCGTATACATATGCCTTAGTCTATACTAAGTCAATGTATCTATATCAACCTTAAACTAAGCCAAATTCTAGATCGGGCAGCCGCCGCATCTTAACCCCGGTGTCATTGCTGCTCTCACAGATGTGACATTACAACCTCAACGCCGAGGTTGTAACGTATACAAAACGCAACTGATGTGCGTTTAAAAACTTTGTAAATTTTATTCTACGGCTTCCTAGCAATTAATTGTCTGGAAAAGCATTCAGTAGGGTTATTGAATCATTGCAAAATAGACCGAAAAGATATGGAAATTTCTGACTAAAAATGTAGTTTTCATCTCTGTTGCACTAACGTTAAAAAGGTGGAGAGAATGCTTGCCATATCACCATTGGGCTTGATACATTTATACATACTGACGCTCCGAAGTCTCAAGCGGGAGGCAGCCGGCTATAGAATATTGTCAACAAAGGGCATGAAATCGTGGAAGTTGTACCATCCGTTTGGTATATCCTTTTACGACATGAATTATTGTGTAGTTTGTACAATGATGAGCACTCGTTTGTCGCCTCGCCGGATTGAACCAAGATCGTTTTGTTGATAATCTTGTAAGTTTCGCGATGCGCTAGGGGCTGTTGCTCAGTGAATTACGCAAAGCAAGCGTAGAACAACGCACGCGCAAACGGACGCCGCACAACAACCTCAATTGGTGCATCGCATCGCAATGTACTGTGTTTACATATATGAGACTCTATGAGGAAAGGGTTAAATAGCAATCAATGGAAAACTAGAACAGAAATGACCATTCCTATGCGATAAGTGTTGCAACAGAACCTGATCGGCTCTTGATCAAAGTTGATTACTTTGACACAATTATTGTCTTATCGAGATTACAGCGGGATGTAACCTTTGGTATAAATTTGCTCCGTCAGATTTTTACGGGTCAGATCGACTGCGGAGAGCTATCGGGGTGGGATGGGGAGCGAGGGCGGGTGGAATAATAGATTGGGGCTAAATTAAAAAAAATTTAAGCTCAAAATTTTGAAAAACTTTGATAAAGTTTTGTCATTTTTTGCCAATTTTCCATAAATTTTTTCTAATTACCCCTTTATTTATTGTCAGTTTTACGCAAAGTTTTACCAATTTTCACAGATTTGCTAAAGTTTTTACACGTGTAACGCTCACATACTCCAAGTCGACTTTTTTGCTTTACATTCCACGTCAGCGCATGCCTTTTATGACAACATGTTTGCAATCTAACCAGTAAATAGCTGCTTATGGGATTGAAAACAGAGGACACTACATATTTATGTCGGATATAGCAGCTTTATATCTACTGTAATGTTTCGCTTTGTCTACGAACCTACCTCGTGATGTTACGCCTTGTCTACGATGCCAGCTTGTGCTCTTGGTTTATGTCACCTTTAAGAGCTGGACGTTTTAACCATTAGCAAAACAACAGCCTAGCTTGGGCTAAGCCTTAGATTCTAGTACATGACCGATATAGGCACCTCAGCTTGGGCTAAGACTAAGGCTTGGGCTTACTATATCGCGAATGGCATAGCGTTGATTTCACTTGCGCCCCTAAATGTTATAAATGGAGCGGCTGCTTGCGGATATAAATGCCGGTTTTCCACCCCTATTCAGCTTATAAAACGAATGCTTTTCAAAAGCGTTGGTCTCCAACCTTCTATAACTAGAAAGTAATAAACAATGTTTTACCTAAAATAAACAATATATATACTTAATTTATCAATTATTATACAAGTAAAAAGATTTTATACGCAACACACTATTCGTGCTCTGCACTGTCATCAATACACTAAACCTCAGCCTCAGCTGAAGCCCTTATATGAAGCATATAATAACCCTTAAGAGTAAGTCAGGGGAATGCCGCTTCCAAACTCCCGCATTAATTTATTCTTTTTAAGGATGCTGCGCATCTCCGCTTGACTTGGGCTTATATAATAATCGTAATATACACAAGCGAAAAATAAACATACATGGAAAAAGTCCGATGTCTCAAGGCAACCGATGCGTCGGGTGCAGATTGTGGTGGGAGGTCATCTGATACTAAGAAGAATTCGATTGTCGTCGAAGGGGATTTTGCCAAAAGAAGATAAACTCTCAAATTTGTTGGAACTCAAACTTTGCTCTTTATATTTGCCAATTTTCTACCTATTTAACCAATTTTTTTCGAATGTTTAGAACTTTTCTTCCATCATTCTCAATATTCTTTATCTATACTTGTTTTTCCCGATTTTTGTCTATTTTTACCAGAATTTTCCAGGCGCCCGAGGCGCGGGGGTGTGCGCTTTGGCGCGCTGCTGGGTGCGGAGCCACAAAAGGATCGTGCTTCATTTCCGGAGAATCCGTACCTGCCTGAGGGGATCCGCGCTTTAAGCTGAGATTATACCATCTCCTTCTCTGTGACCGTGTATGGAATATAGTCTGTCTGTGTCTGCAGTGTCACTTATAAAAAATATTTTTGAAACCAAAATAATTTCAAACTTAACAAATTATATAGGGGCTTGAAAAAAGTGCATGCTAAATTTTATACTAAATTATATGAAATTACAATTAAGTAAATTCTATACAAAATATTACAATTTTTAGAGACTGATTATATTATTTTCATTTTTATTGGCTGCTTTGAGGAAATAATTTTGGCAAATATTATATTTGCCTACATAGCTAATATATCTTTATAACTGATAGAGTTATTTATATAATCGCTGGTTCAACATTTTGAATAATAGGTTATAAACCACAAAATAATGAATCTTTCTGGAAATGATTCATAGGAAAACTATCGGTGCAAAATTCGACGCGGTGGTAAAGTTAAAAAGGTGTTAATTTACTCTCAAAAAGGTTAGTTATAATTTCTGCGCCCAAGCCATTATACTGGGCAGTTAATGCCAGATCAATTTTGTGAACCTGAACAGTAAAGTTGTATCTTGTAAACGGAGTACTGAACATTAAGTTATACAAATACATATGTGCCAAGCTTGCGTCCAGCATACATAAATGTTAATGGACCAGAAGACTGAATACAACGAAATCCGTCAAAAGGCAAAAGCCATGCCGGAACCGGAATTCCGGATCAAAATTTAGCATAAAATTCCACATTTGTGCTTCATCTGTGGTCCAAACGTGAGTAATATATACATAATGTTCAAGTTTCAATGCAACCAAACGAAAAGATAAGCTCATCAAATTGCACTGTGAAACGTAAGTAAGACACATAATTTCAGTAGGAATTTTTCGTCTTGATCCTGCAGGAGTTTGTTAACGAAAAAAGCCAAATCGATGCTTATATCCGCTACGTTGTCCATTGAGAAGTCTGCGGTGTATATATGTATTAGTATTTAACTGGTCCAACTCGGTAACAGCATGTAGCATATTTAGAAGTACTTAGATGTAAGCTTTACTAACATAAATTACGTCAAGCACCAGCTGGCCCGCTTGTATAGTAGGTAAATCAGTACATTGGAGTAAAGTAACATATCTGCAACGCAGGCAGAAACTACGCTCTTGGTATTGAACTTCATTTATAGAAACTGTGCGAGCAGTATCACAGTTTGTCTTATTTATAGCATTCTGATCAGAAAGTTATCGTCATCTAACTGGCGGGCACTGGTTGCCCAACGCTTTCCTGAACAATGTTTCTCCACTTATCGGCAAATTATGGCATACCTTCTTTTACTTTTTAGAGCCATATAAACCAATAATTTCAGCGTTTCCTACGGAATAACATGTAACAAACTTACGTATGCTAAAGGGAGGCGATTGGAGACAAAGCGAAAGTACACTCCATGCGTTATAAGCACATTAATTTTGACCCAATAACGCAAGTGTATAATAGAAGACATTTTCAGTCCTGGTGGGCCAAAAACCGTTATTGATCGATAAATAAACATCATTAGATTCTTCAATATCGTCAAAGATCCAGAGAGGCAATAATACCATCGAAATGCATTAAGTTTAATGGAATAATTATTTTTAATTCTTTTTAACTCCACTGTATCTTCATTTCTACCTTCATTTGTTTTACTACATGTAAGTTTCGAAGACTTTATTCCGGTTCTGGATCAGGTTTAAATGGACGGCTCCGGCTGCTGGTTCCTATAAGTTTACTGTGCCTGATAAAAATATAGTTAACTGGGTAATCATGGCACAACGGGGTATCGTGGCACAAAATGCATTAAACGTTTTAACCGTCATAGCTAATTTAATACCAATGGTATATTGACTGTCTTAGTACCATTTAATTTAAAATATATACATAAAACATTAAATTTTATAGATTGGTTAGAAGTATGTTAGACGAGGACCGGCTGAAGGAATTGAATCTCCAAACACTTGAAAGCCGACGATGCAGAGCTGATCTTATTATGATGTATCATATGGCCCACGGTCCAGTTGACATCCCACTCAGCCACTTTTTTACAGTCGTCAGTACCGACAAACTTCGAGGTCACTCATTCAAGTTGCAAACTCGGTATATCCGACACCTAAATTGCGCTCGATACAGTTTGCGTGTCGCACGGTCAGACTCTGGAATAGCCTCTCAAACGAAATTGTCACCGCACCGTCGTTGTCCTTTAAACGGTTGCTCAACACGTAGAAAGCATTACCAGATTTCTGAATATTTCGCCCGTGCTGCCGCTTGCAAATCCTTTCAGAAACAATCTTTCCCAACAATCCACACAAAGCCGAAGTTTCTCGGCTTGCCGATGCTCAGGATCATAATTCCTTGCGCCACCGAACTTTAGCACGTGGAGGAACCATCAGGTGCGTAAGTATTCTGTCACATAACGCAGCGTACAAACAAAAATTAGCTACGAAATTGCGTTGCGAAAATAGTACAGTTTTTAAAATTCAATTTTTCATTAGACTTATGCGCGTTGCATTATCAAATGCTATTTTTTATAGTTTGTTATATATATATCTTAAGCATGTTTTCATATTTAGGAAAATTCTTATATTTGATTCTTCTGAACATGTAAATCCTTTTATGTGCCCAGTAGCTTCGGAAGCGCCATCTGACGGCCGGCTCCTATGCGCCACTGGGTATCTTAGCACACACTTCACATCACTGTACAAATTCACAGCTAAACATAAACTTCGACATTTATCAGGACAGATCGTTATGTATTACTACCTATAGTAATAAATTCACATCCACGGGAGTTTAAAGCAAAATGCAAAACCCATATATCTTGTACCCGACAGTGTCACATCTACGCTAGTCTAAGAGAAATAGTGTATCTTAATCATATATATAGAATAGTCTTACAGAGTTGCATGTATTTACATTTGGATTTTTAATTACTGCAAATATTGCGAATATAAAAGTCCTGATAAATTAGTGTATTAATATAATATTTATAATGCCCACACGTAATAGAATAAGTTTCAATGCTGCTGAACCTGACAAACAAATAGGAACCTGACTAAAAATAAGAAAAAGAAAAATAAGAAAAACCTGACTAAAAATAAGTGTATATAATGTAGACGATTAACGGAAGAACAGCTTCTAAAGGTGGTCAAGAAATTCGCTAATGCGGAAGGATACAAGACTAACCGTCAAGTTGTAGCTTCACTCGTGTATAGTTCTGAAACTTGGTAACAGAGAAGATTATTTTCTGGCGAAAAACGTCTAAGTGTCTCGGAAAATGAAGTGCCATTATCAGAAACATCGACATGGCATCTGCTAACAATTCCTTTCGACGTTGAGGATGAGAATTTTGTAATATTTAACCTTGGTTGCTCGAAGGGGAGGACCTCCTCATGTTCTAGATCGCTGTGAGTTGAAGGTGTTCCCGAATAATAATATAACCCAGTAGCAGACTGATTCTATGGATCTCGACATCAGGCTCTATATTTCGTGACGAAACTGCAAAAATCTTACACGATCATGTGCTGAAGCCTTAACTGAACAAAATGTAGGAGTTATTTACCCGAAATTTGGTAGTCGAAGAAGTTGGTGATAATTTTTTACATGAAGATCAGGAGAGTTTGAAGAAAATCAATCCACTACAGTGTGTGTTTAATTACGACGAAACTAGATTCGTGGACGACGGAGGCACGTTCAAAGTTTATGGCCGCCGAGGCCAAACGTTATATCGCTAGGCCGGTTGCTCCAGAGTTAGTTACTCTGCCATGTGGGTAGCGTCAGCGGATGGCGTAGTATTATCACCAATGGTTATATTTCGATTATCGAAAAATTCGGACCATGAACTCTTCGTCGGTGAGGATATGTGGCTTCGTCGTATTCCAAAACATGGACCGATTTGCCAATGCAGGACATGCAAAAAAGCGTTTTTGGTTCAGCCAGCGGCTTGTTCGATCACATCTCGTTCTCTCGCAGGTGTCTTGCTTCATGCGAAATACATTGCGGGCTCAAAACTTATGATGGGTAACAGTCTGAGCTATCATTACGACGACATTATTGAACGGCCTGCGCGTGACAATGCGGTGCGGTTTACATGCATGCCACCGGATTCTACTCATTTCGTGCAGCCCCTGGATGTTGGGGTGGTCAAACCTATGAAAAATGATAGCTGGAAGCCTGCCCTCAATTACTATAATAGGGTAGCACACGCTGAAGCTCGATTTTGCGGGAACGTTAGCCTTGGCGTTCAACAACTTCACGTATTGCCAGAATATAGTCGGGAAAGGTTTCAAAGCAAATTTATCGCAAAATGTCATAACTGGTTTTCGGACAACTGGAATGAAGCGTACTGTACATGATAATACTGGTTCTTCCTGTAGACATGATGTAATTGCATTCGATACATCAATCCATTTCACTGAATAAGAAAAATTAGTTATTTTGTTTCTCAAGGGTTTCGCAATTCTAGGACAAAACGGAAGTTATGAAAACTTGGTGACAACATAAAAAATTGATGATCTGGAATCGTAGGACGATAATCGCTGCTATAGCTGATTATATGACTATGCATGATAGAGCTATAATAATTTTTCCCAGTATAGAACCGTTCGTGCCTTACGGAGTAAAGCAAAAATCGCATGTTACATAAAATGTGACTGTTCTATTACGACAGATATTTAGCTATTTTATAGTAGGTATGTTTTGCGGCAGCTCTACGATTGTTATTTTTTGATATGCTAAAAAAATTTTAGTTCCTAGCTGTAGCAGAGTATATATTTAGAGCAGTTATATGATATGTCAACACTCTTAAATGGTACGGGATCGAATACTTTCTGCGTGAAACAAAAGTTTTTGCACGCTTCGCATATTATATTGTAATGTTAATCGCCGTGTTATCTTCTGTTTGGCAAAAACACCCTTTAAGACACTGTTTCACGTGTTATATTTTTTGATATTATGTAAATCAATTTTATTTAATTTATTCCCTTATCTTTTGAACACAAACTTGACAAACAAAAAACCTTGTACGTAGGCATATGATTTTTATGTAATATAAAGTATGCACCATCACCCATACTATAAATATATAGTCTTACTGGTAATTTGTAATTAGCAGCATTATTTGTAGTAGTTATTAAAAGCAGCTGACAGGTGTCCGATAAAGTTTTGATTTGGAATTCTGTTAAGTAAAATGCGAAATCTCATGAAACACAGAAGGGGCCTAAAGCGACTATCGTTTTTCCAGCCAGCAAGCAGTGCTAAAGGGGGTCATGCTCACTCTTTGAGTTTGTACGGGAGCGCTAAAATGCGTGGGAGCGGGGCAGGATATTAGACGAACTAAAACATACTCCCTTATGCAATCCCTATATTGAGTCATTTTTGTCAGAAATGTTTGACGGGACTGACTATTTGGCATTTAATCAGAACGTAGTGGAGAATGTGTGTTGCTGGGGTGAAAGGTTTTAAATTCCGTCTGTGTGGGTGTGTGATCGGCCATAACTCTGGCACGACTTAACCGATTTTCACAATCTGGGGCTCACGCGAACCGGCATAGTCGTTTTACCCGTTTTTTAATTTGGGTATGGTTCCGGGGTCAGGGGTCGAATTGTGGGGTCATTTGCCCCATTGTACCTCATTTTAGTACCCTTCACAGGAAGCAAGATTATTTTTATCTTAACTTTCGAAGTTTTTCGCTGATTGCTTTTGTTTCATAAGTTAAATGATAAATGCCTATGCGCTTTTTTTTCGTTTTTCGATTAAGGTTCCGATTCTGGAGTTATGGGATTTGAGGTACGGTGGTATGGCGCCCCCATGGTTTCTCAACCCAAAATTGGAAAAGTTTCAGTTTGGACTTTTCGGGCATGGGAAACTCATTGCCGGTGTTGGTTTCGCTGTGCGACACATGGTTGCATAGGTACGGCGGCATAGCGCCCCATGGTTCGGGGTCAGATTTAATACCTAATGATTGTTTTACCCTATTTTAGTACTCTTTACAGAAGCAAGGTTATTTTATCTTAACTTTCGAATTTTTTCTGTGCTTGGGTTTATTTCATAGTAAAATGATATATGCCGATGCCTCTTTTTGTTTTTCGATTAATGCTCCGGTTCTGGAGTTATGGGGTTTCAGGTATGGCACCGTCGGGGTTCCTCGACCCAAAATTCTAAAGTTTGAAAAGTTTAACTTGGTGATTTTCGGGCATTGGTAACTCAATGCCGGTGTTCGTTTTGCTCTGCGACTCATAGTTCCATGCGTACGGACGTATGGCGCCCCCATGGTTCCTCGACCCAAAATTCCTAATTTTATTGTGACGTCCTGAGAGGCTGATAGCTTGCACTTGGGGTGTTTCGGACATGGGAAACTTATAACCGGTGTTAGTTTTGTTCTAACTTGTACGGTATTGTGTGTGCTACCTTGCTTGACCTCATCGGCTTTTTATTTTTTGTATTTTCAAAACCTTTGTACAAACACATCAACCTCTCTAATGTGTTGCTGGAAATTCTGCAGAGACTGGCCGTATATATAACTGTGTTATTTTAGCGGGTTGTCTATAGATAGGCGACTGGCTAGCTTTTAACGGAAACCACCGTTATTCATGGCGTTATTGACTGATTTTCTTATTCCAGTTATTCGTTACGAACTGATTTTCTTATTAAAGCTGTTTACTTTAGAACAGATGCAACGATATATACGTATATATGTCGTTCGTTGCGTGACACAAAGTAACATCGAATTAATTTACATACACCATAATTCAGGTTCTAAAGTGTTATCACTGTTATGTTATTACACTCTCTGATCAGATAAATTTGTTCGCCAATATTGATATTAATTCTTTAGCAGCAGTTTAATGTGAGCTAGATGTTAATAGGTGTCAGTGAAGTTAGTACCAGCTTTATTACATTCAGTTGCCTTGATTTTACATGTTTATCGCATGTTTCGTGCGACTGGTGTACAGCAAGATTTTAATAAAACTAAATATTGACTATTGATTCTTAACATGCGCATTATAACTCGTCATCGTATGGATGCATGTATATTCGAAATTTTTCTGCCTGACACGTGGTGATATCCATATTTTCTGTTATATAAAACTAAGATCTGTCATTATTTTTGTTCAATCAAAATTAAAATAGAGATCGCTAACGGAATGCTGCAGCTGTGCTCTTATGCTACTTTGTTTGTCAGAGGGTAATGTTTCTACGTTTACAAATATTACGAAAACCTGAAAATTGTAAAATTTTGACAGTTTGCTTTTTGCAAGCAACCGATGGGTCTATTATGATCATTTTATAGCTTAAAATCTTTGGTTTTACTTTTTTCAACATTCAAAGGATGTGTTATTACTAGCCTGACACGTTTTGAATGTTACATTATAAGGCCAAAACACCATATTAGATAATTTTTGAACTTAGTTATGGCCTGAAGGTTGGAATTATATATCCTATAAGTATCCTGGACTCTCGGTGTTGCTTGAAACGATGAAAACATTGATATTAACTTAGCTTTGTCTTTACATTCTATATTCTAAGGCCTCCAATGGTAAAATTGTCTTTTAAAGCCCCAAAGTTGCTTGAAGGTTTGATCCGTAAGCTTAAAAAGTTGTAGTCAGAACGTAGTGAAACGTAGTGTAGATTGTGTGTTGCAGGGGTGAAATCTTTTAAATTCCGTCTGTGTGTGTGATCGGCCATAACTCGAGAACGACTTAACCGATTTTTATGATCTTGGGCTCATTCGAACCGGCATTGTCGATTTACCGTGTACATACTCGAGCGTTTCTTGATTTGGGGTCTGGTTCCGGGGTCAGGGGTTAAATGTGGGTTTTTTGCCCCATTTTACACCATTATAGTACCATTCACGGAAGCAAGGTTATTTTTAACATTCGAATTTCTTTCTCTGGTTGGTTTTATTTCATAGTAAAATGATAAATGCCGATGCCACTTTTTTGTTTTTCGATTAAGACTCCGGTTCTAGAGTTATGGGGTTTGAGATATGGCACCCTCATGGTCCATCGACCCAAAATTAGAAAATTTGTTCTGACGTCCTGGGCGGCTCAAAAGTTTCACTTGGGGGTTTTCGGGCGTGGGAAATGCATTGCCGGTGTTGACTTTGCTCTGTGATCTCTGGTCCTATGGGTATATACGGGGGTATGGCGCCGCCATGGTTCATCGACTTAAAATTCCTAATTTTACTGTTACTTCCTGGTTGGCTGATAGCTTGCATTTGGTTGTTTTGGGGCATTGGAAACTTGTTGTCGGTGTTAGTTTTGTTCTAACTTGTGCGGTATTGTGTGATATCCACACATAGCATATCGACGTATACTATGGAGAGCTGATTGGCTGTGCACGCAAAAGGCATATGTGTACCTATTCTTCCCTGCGTTCTGTAATCTCGATAGAGTTACTAGTGTTATTGATCATTGATTGAGGACTGAATATTATATAGCAATTTCGCCTGAACGTATTGAAGATGTATTATTACCTTTCTGTGGGGGGAGAGATGAATATTAGCTGAGGATAATAGAATAATCAAACTTAAGCTATTATTAGTTTCATTTGATAATATTCAGGTTATAAATATATGCGGAAGGTGTTGACCATTCTGCATGATGACTCATCCTTTCATCTCTCCTGAGTCTTTAATTTGAGTAGCATAGGTGCCAAAATGACGAATTTTGAGGACTCCGCTTGTGACACAGTTACCATTTTGGACCTCGTGTGAGCCGAAAAGTTAGGGAAACGGAGATCGGCGCCGCCCAGTTGTTTCCAGCGTGCAATGTTGTGTCATTAAATTTTTCATATATAAGGTAGCAGGGGTTTGTGGTTCTTTGAAACAATGTATTTATTACTTTTGAGTTGAAATGAAACTGAAGTCGAAAGGTCTTTGTTGCAACTAAGTAACAACTGTCGCACCCTTTTCCCTTGCTGTGCAGTAGCTAATAGTCGCGGGTGATTTAGCCTTTTAATTACTGCAGTTCGACAACAACCAATTACGTTGTGATGCACTGTAGCAAGAGTCTGCCAAAAAAATTTATAGAAGAGTATGACACATTATTATACTCATCATGTACTTTATATATACCTTGTCCGATGATGTCATTTTTCGGCCTGCTCCCAAGCTTGTCAGGAGGATACGCCAAAGGTTTTGTGGGGAATTTTTGATACCACAGTGCCTCTAAGGTTTTTACGGGCTTCCTATCTTCCGACGGGTGGCCAAAAAATATATCAATAATATATCAGATAAGGCGCATGAGTATTATTGAGTGTCATAGCCTTTTGCAAAATTTTCTTAAGGAACCTTGGTTGTGCTAATTAAATAAATTCACCGTGTACTGCATGATTGGGCGCGTATTACTGCTTGCTCGCTATGCTGAAGAGTATTATAAATTCGACAAACAGCTCAATAGCTAGTGAACGTATCGAGCGTTCGTGGCTACATTCATGTAATGCATTCAATCAATTTAACAATAAGCATAAGTTCACTGCGACGTATGATTATTCATCGTTGCTCGAAATACAAGTTAATTTCAGGACGGAAACGGTTAATCGACGTTTCAGTTATATATTTCCTATAAATGAAGCCATGCCGTTTTACAATTATTTTTACCTAGTTTTTTAGATGACGACAACTAATATAACAATTTAGTATATAGTGTTGCAATGTTTGATAACTGTCGACTAACATAATCATTAAAATATATATTGTTAGTAAGTACGACGTTGTCTTTAATAGTTTGAAATAATTTCGATCAAACTATGATAGCGACTGTTGTTCGTACGCAGCTACGCAAGTTATTGATTTTACTGCCGGCGCCGTATTTAGCTTAGTAATCTTGACAAGTCTCCGCGATTTTGGATGCCGTTTTCTTCTAGCAACGACTCAATGAATGGCATCTTCTACAGAACAACATGTTTTTGACGAACGATATCCACGGCCGCCAGCTGTCGGTAAGTGTATAAATATTCTAATTATTATTGCATATTTGCTGTCTTTAGGTGCAATAAGTTCTCGCTATGTGTGTACAACAGATTTCCGTTACAATCACAACACAAATTCAACCATTTTGTTGATTTTCTGTTTTACAAATGCATGGTCTGATTTCTACCATATGACGAATGAGGCTTGTATAGAAAATATATATAGAATCTTTGTTTCGTTTCAGAATTATAGAATTTTGAGCAATGAATGAAACGATCGTATTGAAGAATTATCACTGGCTAGGTGATAAATTTCGACTGTGTCCGTTTTTGAGTATTTTCTGTTGTGTAACACGCATAATTCAACATTGCCTGGGACGATTGATTTGCCCTGTAGCTCATTCGACAGTTTAAAATCTATTTGTGCCACTTGCTTAGACGCAAAAACGGATTTCAACTCATCGTAATCATAAAAGATGGTATATAAGTGGCTCGGTCGGGTTAAAAGGGTCCGACAAAACACATTCTTGGCTATATCTTCGATATTTTGCACAATATAAAGTTTGGTCCAGGATGACGGTCCAAAGAGGTTTTTAAAAACAAAAGGTCCAAGAGACTCAAAATACACAAAATGGCAATATCTCCTGAACCGCTAGAACTATATATGCCATGTTGGTATTTTGTAGAGCAGTTAGCCCTCTGGGTAGCTATAGCTGATTACCGCTGTTGTCATTATGTACGCTGCAGAGTTAGATTATATTGGCCATTCATATTCCTGTTCGTGACTACTTATATTTCCGGGAAAAATTTCAATGTGGTGGAACATTTTTTATATGCTTCATTTCTAAAAGTTTTATCGTTCTTGTACAAATATTATCATGTTTCAGTATAGTGTATTGGTATTAAAATATAATTAATATTTATTAAATCATATTTTATGAACAAAAATAAATTTAGCAAGATGCGGTTTAAAATGGCATATAGGATTTTGGGATGCTTGAACCTCGCGATGTTGAAAAGACGGAAAGTACTTCAATTCGCACAAAGCGAGCAGGCAGACTGGCCGCCATCGGTGTAGAATGAAATGGAAGTATATATTTAGAGACATGCTGAATCTTTGTTGTAACAGTGATATCTGTTTCATGCGCTATTTTTATGTTATATAAAACATTTGCGCTTGTTGATTTGTAGGCGAAGAAGCCCATGGTGACGTAGCTGTAACTGAATCAGGTATTGATGCTTCTTGTGGAACATCCGTGCAGCACCATTCCCCGAAACCAACAGCTTGGTCTCCTGCGCCGACTAAGATTCAGCCACCGGCAGGTCCATTTCTTAGTACCGTCGAATACTCTGGCAGACAGCAGATGTATTCAAGTAATTTAGGACCTGCTAGTGGTGGGACAACATTTGTTAGCAAAAGTCCGCAGTCTAGCAGTTTGTCGCCCTCGACACCTCGAAGGTATGTATATTATGTAGATGTTTTGTAGTTTGGTGGATTATATTAAACGTACCAGGAGTAACTGCAGTTCATTCGTCTTCTTGCAAAAATTTGCCGGAATAAGAATTTCGTGTAAGGTTCCATATTTTTGTACCATATATGGTTCAAATATTCGTTTACATTGATCAATATTGTTTTAAAATCGGCGCAAAACGATATTTAACTTAAAATTCCCTGCAAATAGGATAGTTAAATTAGGTATGATTTATTCTTAATCCGGTATCACATGTACGTCTTTATACTTATCACAGATATTTACCAGTCGTAGTGGAACAGCATTTTTGAGCGGAGCGACGGCATTAGTAATGTGAACGTACTCAATGTCTTGGGAATATATTATTACCTAGACAACAATGAGTAAATGAAAGAATAGTTTTATTCCGTTCGAACGAAAAGCAAGACACACGTGGCTTATACAGCATGGTGATGAATGGTAATCAAAGCACAGCAATGAAATCGTAGGACACGGAGTCTGAAAATAATTTTGCCTATTACATTCGTACTATACTATTCCTTTATATACAATGCATCTATTTTCTTATTTCCCCATGGAAAACTCAACGTATACTGGCCTGTCCACAGCCCTCCGAAAAGTGGGGGGGGAACTTCGGGGGCCCCCATGTTCATTCTCGGGGGAAATTTCAAAGTGGGGGGGGATAAATTTTGCTTAAAAATACAAAATATTTCCATATTTTCATGCATTTTTACTACTGTGAACGTACTTTCAAGCTAAAAAACAATATTTTAGCGTTATAAATAGTGGTAATTAATGTTTAAAAAACAATTTGCAAACAAAAAACATAAATTTTCAGACATAAAAAATTTTTGGAATTAGTTGAACATGGGGGTTTCGGCCGAGTGGGGGGGGGACGGACATGGGGGAAAATCTCACGAACATGGAGGGATTTGGAAAGTGGGGGTCCCCCCCACCCCCCACTGTGGACAGGCCAGGTATATGCCGTTAAAACTACTCTACGACCAATAATTAAGCTGTTGTGAGCTTAATCAGGGTGTTAATTAGTTAATTAGCTTAATTAATGATAAAATTGGCAAGTTGCCAAACTTCTAAAATATCAGTTGCACATCCTCACATGATAAGCTTTCAAACAAAAAAAGTTTTTTTGAAATAGGTTCAGTGGTTCTTGAGATCCATGAAAGACGAACGGACATCGACTTTTTTGCTCCCAAACAGAAAATAAAAACGCTTCGTTCGATCGCCTCGCTTCGCTCGCCGAACTCGCTCCGCTCAAAAATTCATTTCGTCACGATATATGTATATTCTCAAAATGGTGATGTTTATGGAGGGCAGCGTCGCTTTTAAAACTGTTTACAGCTGGTAACGCAAAAGCGTTATTCTATAATAATTGGGTTCAATTCTTCAAGTCCTATATCATTATGAACGTCTTTCAACTCTTTCAAAGAGGTACAAGCGCTCATCCGCTGAAGTCGGTAGCACTCATCTGTGAGCAAATCAATTATGCTATGCAAATTACCGCACATCACAATGCGAAAACGAACCGATTTTTACTTTGTAAGTTGTGGTAAATATGGCCTGTCCACAGTGGGGTGAGGAACCCCCATTTCTCAAATCCTCACGTTCGTCAAGTTTTCCGCCATGACGGCGCCCCGCCACACTTGCCCGAAATACCCAGGTTCAATTAAATTCATGGTTTCTAATTTACTAAATTAATGTTTTTCATTATACTAAATATTTTTAAACATTAATTATCACTGTTTTATAGCCTGAAATTATTTTGACGACAGAAGTGTTTGAAAATATGCAACCATGAGCCTGCGTATAGAAGAAGATTTGGAACCCCACTTTGAAGGTTTCTCTGAGAATGGGCATACTCCCCATTTTATCTGAAAGCTGTGGAAAGTCCAAAAAGTTAATTATATACTTGAAATATATTTATACCACGTATATATAATAATTGTAAGTCTGAAATAAAGGGTTGTATTCAGCAAACTTTTAGATCTTGCCAATGCGAATACAGAAAACACATCAGTTTTTATACAAAACCAAGTTTTGAGCTGGGTATAAGTGAAAATATGTCACTTTTTGATTAGATACTTGGTGAGACTGCTACCATTAAAGGGTCTACTATTTCGGCGCTGTTTGGGCTGGTGTGGAAAACTCAGCAAATGGTCGCACGCCGCTGAAATTGGTACCAATCGACTCAGCTCGATGAGCTGAGTTCAAAAATACCGCATATATACGACTATTTTCCGAAAATTTTTTTTTCATTTTTTCTGTTTTTACCCACATGTGAAATGTCACCTGAAAATTTTGAAAAAAAATTTTTTTTGCAAAATAGACATGATGCACCTAGATCGAGCCAACATTACAGGAGAAAATCAATGGTATATACCATTCATATCGATACATCTAGCCTCCCTCTGAAGTTATCCGCAAGAACAGTTAACTACTTCGGACGTAACCCTTTGGGAACGCTCGTTTGAACGATTGATGATTTATTTTCTATTTTTTTATATCTACAGCATAATATTAAGCTATGGCAGCACGTGGCAGACCTCAAAATACTAGATTTAACATTTCGCCCTTAATACTATACTTCATGAACCTGATATTAACAATTTGCGCATGACCTATAACCAAATGGTGCGTAGAACAAGTACATATGAAGACACTATTGTTCTGCTTGCCCAATGGAGACTTATCGCTAAAAACCAATAATGTGCATGTGGCGACGCGATGTATTTGGCTGCACGTAATGACCTCGCGCGTCTTGACAAGTACGAATGGCGTTGTAAAAATTGCCGAGCCAAATTATCTATTCGAAGCGGCTCATTTTTTGCCGGTCACCGGATCACATTGGAAACGACACTCGTGATCATTTTCGGCTACATCAACAACTTGCCGTCAAACTTCATTCGCTTGCAAACAGGGGTCGCCACAGATACCATTACGAACTGGTACACCTACTGTAGGGACGCTGTGCCTGACGACCGTGATCATTGGCAAAATAGCATGTTGGGCGGCTCCGGTATCGACATAGAAGTTGACGAGTCGAAGTTTTTTCGACAAAAATACAACCGCGGCATGCCACGTCGTCAGCATGGTTGGGTGGTGGGCATGATTGAACGACAACCGGGCAAGTGTCTACTTTTCCACGTCCCCAATCGCACCACACAATCATGCCTCTAATATACCAACATATCCGACCGGGAAACCGCATCATCACCGACAGCTTCCAGACCTACATCCAAGGACCTACCTAGCCCCCAGCAATATACTCATATACGGTCAACCACCATAACCGCAAATTCCTTAATCCCGACGCCCATACGCAAAACATTCATGGTCTCTGGGGAAATTTTAAAACCTTCATTCGGCGACGCCAAGGTGTTCCTCATAGCCTATTCCAGCAAACCCTTATTGAATTTCAATAGCGACGACAATTCCCTAAAAATATTGTCGGTGCACTCATTGCTCAAATCGGAAACAGGTATCGCGTCTAGATGTTTGTTCCAATGTCTGTAATACGTTTTCTTATAGAGTTCTAGATTAAGCCTAACAAAATAAACCTAAGCCTTAGACTAAGCCGAGGGGCTGCCGCCCCCCGGACCTCCCGCACTAAGCCGCTGCGCTGGCTAACTGCCACGGTTTTGGGTGCACAGTACTGGTGCTTCCTCGCCTGCGTTTGCCGGTGCAGCATTTCCGGATACCCTAACCTAAGCTTCAAGCCTACCCTAAAACTGAACCCATTGTAACCTTATTTCCAGACATCAAAATATCCATTTTTCGCTTGCATTCCCGATATCGGGAGCCATATCTTCTTGTGACCGGCAATAATCGTCACACCGTAGCCCAACGCCGTATAGCCCATTGCGTTTTCTATATCATATCCAAGTTTGAGCCTAATCGGTCCATCCAATCCAAAGTTATGTCCAAAAGGTAAAACAAAATCCATATTTCTAAAAAAATCCGACCCTTGAAATTGGGCCCCTCTCTTGAACCCCCTTGTACAGCGGGAGCCCTGAAACTTTTTCCATTGGAAAGAGCAGCAAAAACTACTCCATGGGGGTAAGGGGGGGTGACGATCTTAAGCGGAGCTTTAGGAAAAAAATTTGCCGAAAAAGCCTCTATACCCCAAAAAATCCAAATAAAAACAATAATTTAGCATCATCAGGAGGTTATACCTGAAAAGGGCCGACCCTAATCGCGAAGAGATCTCTTTTGGGGTTAAGGTATGATTGGGGGTTCAGAGACTATGGGGGCTATACTGAAAAGATGGTGGGCCCCTTCTCTGATTTTTCCCCCTCAGTCCAATCAGGGCCACTATTTCATATGGTAGTGTACGATGGTTGACACCCACATGTATCGCGCTCTAGACTATTGGCTATTTTTCATTTGAAATTGCTCATCCATTCCTATCGTATGTAGATAAAACCGGACAGCAGGGAATAACCGGAACCGTTCATTTAAACCCGAACAGGAACCAGAACCTGGTCTTCGAAACTTATTGAGCGGAGTCGGCGAAGCCGAGCGAAGCGTTTTTATTTTCTGTCTGGGAGTAAAAAGGTCGATGTCCGTCTGTTCGTTCGGTCCGATGGATCTCAAGAACCACTGAACGGATTTTAAAAAACTTTTTTTGTTTGAAAGCCTATCATGTCATTATGTGCACCTGATATTTGGGATTAAAAAATTTTGAGTGGTTAATTAGTAATTAGCTAATTAGTTAATTTTATGCAGCTAAAATAGCGAATTTTGCTATATTTGTGTTATTTATTGAAATAGAATCGTTTCGATCAAACCATTATAGGGTTTTTGGGTCGAAGAATTCAAATATAATATTTTTACCAATGATAAAGCCCTATGCAATGTAGTTATTTGAAGAACATAAAATTGAGTGCATTCGTAATGCGACAGCCCAACTTCTGCTCACAAATGTAGTTCCACTACCGACTAGTTATTTTCTGTCTGGGAGTAAAAAGGTCGATGTCGGTCCGTTCGTTCGTTCGTCCGGTCCGACGGATCTCAGGAACCACTGAACGGATTTTAAAAAACTTTTTTTTGCGTAAAAGCCTATCATGTCAGAGTGTGCACCTGATATTTGGGATTAAAAAATTTTGAGTGGTTAATTAGCTAATTAGTTAATTTTATGCAGCTAAAATAGAGAATTTTGCAATATTTGTGTTATTTATTGAAATAGAATCGTTTCGATCAAACCATTATAGGGGGTTTTTGGGTCGAAGAATTCAAATATAATATTTTTGCCAATGATAAAGCCCTATGCAATGTAGTTACAAGAACATAAAATTGAGTACATTCGTAATGCCACAGCCCAAGCTCCGCTCACAAATGTAGTTCCACTACCGACTAGTATATAGTAAAACAGATGAAGGAAGAAATGAAGGTATAGTGGATTTAAAATGTATTGAAAATAAGTTTTACGTTAAACTTAATGTATTGTGATGACATTATTGCCTTCATGAAACTTTAAAGATGCCGAGAAAGCTAACAATGTTTATTTATCGATCAATACGTCGGTTTTTGGACACACAGAGGAAAAAATGTCTTCCACTATGTGCTCTTACGTATACAGCGTAAAAATAAATGTGCTTACAACGCATGGAGCGTAGAATAAACACTTTCGCCATGTCTCCAGTCGCATCCCTTTGCTACACATACGTTTGTTACATGTTGTTCTGTAGGAAACTTTAAATTGTTGGCTTATATGGTTCTAAGAGTAAATAATTGAAAGTAATTTTTTGAAAAGTGGTCAAAGACACTGTTTAGGCAGTGTTGGGCAAACAGTGCCCGTCAGTTAGATCATACGTAATGCTAACTTTCTAATCAAAATGTCATAAATGAGACAAACTGTAATGCTGCTCGATCAAAAATACAGTTCATTGTCAAGAAAGAAATTTAAATTTCTGGCTGCGTTGCAGATAACGTTACTTTGCTTAATGTTGATTGATTTACAAAGTTTACAAGTGCACTGGCTGGTGTTTGACGCAATTTTGTTAGCCACGCTTGCGCTAAGTACTTCTACGTAATCCATACTCTGTTACCGAGTTGGACCGGTTTAATTCGAACATACCTAACAGACTGTTCAATGTGTAAAATAGCTGCTACAATCATCGACCTGACTTTGTTTTGTTAACAAACTCCTGCAGGTTAAGATGAAAAATTCCTACCGAAATGATGCACCCTACTTACGTTTTACACCTCAAATTGTTTAATTTTTTTCTTTTGCTTTGTTGTATTGGGACTTGATCATTTTATATATGGGCCGTATATATGTATAAAACACATACGCGGGCGACAGACAAAGAAAAAAAATAGGTAGATAATACAAAAAAAAAAAATTATCCAAAGTACAGGTATGCCCTTGCCCGGTACCGCAACCGGAACAGGACACTCGCCGCGAATCGGAGTTACGGTTATTCCCTGCCGGACAAATACGGATACATTTTTCAACACGCAAAGCAATAAATGTGCGTTCTCTTCGCAATAATGCAGTTACAGTGTAACAGGCATTGTTTGGTTGTTATAATTGTCATGTGTGTCATTTAATCACGTTGCCAATTTAATACTACTTGGCACTCAAAAATGCGAAACAATTTAGGCTTACTGTAACACACCATTGTTGATTTAACGTAGGGCGTGTTCAAATTGGATCCCATTAGATACGCCCAAACCGTGCACCTGCCGTGCGCGTATATATGTATATTTATTCTTTCCTTCTATATATATACATCACCCGATTGGAATCTCACAAAATTGTGCATAATCAAGCACATTTGGATTCATATGTGAACACTTTATATCGAATACAATTGCAAATCACATGGAATCGAAACTTATCTAATCCGGTGCAATGTGGACGCAATAAATAATGTATACGTGTGTGTAGTTAAGACAATGCATTTCCAATTATATATCGATATTTGTTGACCAATGTGAATATATCTTGTTTTGTAGAAGCCTCCGTTTGCAAGGAGGCGTACTATCTTCGGAAGGTGATGCGGCGCCGCTTGGCTACGAACCAGTTGGGTCGCCTGATTCCCAGTCAATTTGTTCGGAAGACTCACTGTGTACCCCGCCATATCTGAAATGGGCGGAAAGCTTGCCACAATTACTTGATGACGCTGAAGGTATGTCACCTCCGGATTTATATGAAAGACTGGGTTAAATAAAGACGTTATACAGTACTACAGTTGTTCGATTTATGTATTATTATTATTGCAAGTGGTTTATATGCTCGTGTCCAATACTTGTGATTTTATTTTGAAGTTATTTTTTAATTTGTAAACTCTAAAACTTTTTCCATTGTGCAGTAATAGCGTACTAATGTGTCCATAAGGTGTGTGTTCAGTGGTTCTGTTAAAACATTCTAGTTTTGCAGTAGTAGTCTTAGTGATCAGGAAGCAACGCCCATTTTTGCATGGATATGGAAAATGTAGGCAGTTAGGCAGTGTTGGAGGTAGCTAGTAATTTATGATTTTACTAAATCATTATATAATTCTAAGCATTTATTTTAGCGTTATATGTGTTTAATATTTTTAAAAACGTATAGGAAAGTTATTTGCAAAATAATAGAAACTTTAAGCTACATCTTGTGTAGTAGCATCTAACAAATTTGTAGTGGTAGCATCACGAGGACCTTAGTAGAATTATTACTGTATTGGCAGATTGTAGGTAGGTTTAAATCTTTATAACTGTATAATAATCCAATTATGTGGAAATCACTTATTCTTCGGATAGATTCAGATTATCGCCATTGTAGATTCTAGCCACACATTGATACGCTGCGATGTGACAGTAGTAGCGAGTTTGTAAGGCATAACATTGAAGTACGTAGTCAGCTTTTACAGGTGATCATGTCTTGTATTTGTTAACATTTTGTTTCCAATTGAAATTGATGAGACATTTGTAATTTAGGGGTTTCGCTGTTCTCGGAATATCTGCTGGAAGAGGAAAATTCAAAAAACGTACTTGAGTTTTGGTTCGGGTGCAAGGGTGTTAAAGAGCTGCCGGCTGACGATACCGCTACAATTGCAAAATTTGCTCGTCTTGTCTACGATACGTACGTGTGTTCACGTGCCGAACATCGTATAGCCGACCTGAAGTCGGAGACAAGGCAAACAATAATTTGTCGCTTGAACGGCCTTAGCGGCTATCTGCCGGTGGATTCATCGATCCTTGATGAAGCACAGGCCGAAGTTGGCTCAATTTTAGCCGTAAAGCACGCTGCTTTTGTACGATCAGGTACTTAGCTTACGTCCAAGCGGCACAAGAAGATGGCTCCCGATATCGGGAACGCGAGCGAAAAAATGGATATTTTGATGTCTGGAAATAGGGTTACAATGGGTTCAGTTTTAGGGTAGGCTTGAAGCTTAGGTTAGGGTATCGGGAAATGCTGCACCCGCAAACGCAGGCGAGGAAGCACCAGTACTGTGCACCCAAAACCGTGGCAGTTAGCCAGCGCAGCGGCTTAGTGCGGGAGGTCCGGGGGCGGCAGCCCCTCGGCTTAGTCTAAGGCTTAGGTTTATTTTGTTAGGGCTTAATCTAGTAACTCTATAAGAAAACGTATTACAGACATTGGAACAAACATCTAGACGCGATACCTGTTTCCGATTCTAGCAACGAGTGCACCGACAATATTTTTCAAGGAATTATCGTCGCTATTGAAATTCAATAAGGGTTTGCTGGAATAGGCTATGAGGAACACCTTGGCGTCGCCGAATGAAGGTTTTAAAATTTTCTCAGAGACCATGAATGTTTTGCGAATGGGGCGTCGGGATTAAGGAATTTGCGGTTATGGTGGTTGACCGTATATGAAGTATATTGCTGGGGTCTTTTTATGTCCTTGGATGTAGGTCTGGAAGCTGTCGGTGATGAACCTGCTACTTTGTTGGTCGGATATGTTGGTATATTAGAGGCATGATTGTGTGGTGCGATTGGGGACGTGGAAAAAGTAGACACTTGCCCGGTTGTCGTTCAATCATGCCGACCACCCAACCATGCTGACGATGTGCCATGTGCCGCGGTTGGTATTTTTGTCGAAAAAACTTCGACTCGTCAACTTCTGATGTCGATACCGGAGCCGCCCAACATGCTATTTTGCCAATGATCACGGTCGTCAGGCACAGCGTCCCTACAGTAGTTGTACCAGTTCGTAATGGTATCTGTGGCGACCCCTGTTTGCAAGCGAATGAAGTTTGACGGCAAGTTGTTGATGTAGCCGAAAAATGATCACGAGTGTCGTTTCCAATGTGATCCGGTGACCGGCAAAAAATGAGCCGCTTGCGAATAGATAATTTGGCTCGGCAATTTTTACAACGCCATTCGTACTCGTCAAGACGCGCGAGGTCATTACGTGCAGCCGGAAATACATCGCGTCGCCACATGCACATTATTGGTTTTTAGCGATCAGTCTCTATTGGGCTAGAAAAACAGTAGTGGCTTTATATGTACTCGTCTCGACGCACCATTTGGTTATAGGTCATGCGCAAATTGTTAATATCAGGTTCATGAAGTATAGTATTAAGGGCGAAATGTTAAATCTAGTATTTTAAGGTCTGCCACGTGCTGCCATAGCTTAATATTATGCTGTAGATAGAAAAATTAGTAAATAAATCATCAATCGTTCAAACGAGCGTTCCCAAAGGGTTACGTCCGAAGTAGTTAACTGTTCTTGCGGATAACTTCAGAGGGAGGCTAGATGTATCTATACTTAATGGCAGATACCATTGATTTTCTCCCTGTAATGTTGGCTCGATCTGAGGCTATATTTATGTCTATTTTGCAAAAAAATTTTTTTTTCAAAATTTTCAGGTGACATTTCACATGTGGGTAAAAACAGAAAAAAATGAAAAAAAAATTTTCGGAAAATAGTCGTATATATGCGGTATTTTTGAACTCAGCTCATCGAGCTGAGTCGATTG
>JASANE010009888.1:0-29521 GCA_030248225.1 Trileptium ribeirensis
CATTGTATCGTTTTTAGTGAACCAATTGCAAGCCACGTACCTAGCGTAATATTGCAAGTGCAGTTTAAATCATATACAACCCTGCTCTTGATATAAATGAAGGAAAGGACATTTTCGGCTTTAGTGGAACTGCCCTCGTCAAATCCAATCTACCATAATATACTACCACTATTTTCTACTTAAAACGTCGCCCCTGTAAGCTCTGACTCTCGCACAACAATATTATATTCGCTTTATCAAATTGTTTTGCAGCATATATTGCGGATTTTGGTTGACCCCAGTGTGTTTGAAAATTGTGTCCAGTTTTTAGGTACTCCGCAATGTATATTGTAGCACAGGCACAACGTATCTTTATTTCAATTTAACGACCCACAATTTTTTTCAACGCTGCGTACAAACTATGGACGCCTGTTTGTTGTCAGAAAAACACCAGAGACTTAAACTTAACAAATCTAGAAAAGTTTGGTTATAAAGCAAATTATAAATAAGATTTGTGAAAGATATTTTTACAATTAATTGCTTGTGAAAAGCAACATGTCTTCAGTATATTTTGATACGTACACATAGAAACCTAATAGAGCACTTTCAAACCTATTTATTTTGGAGGTTTTTAGCCTATAATCATTTTCAGCGTATTGGACTCCTTATGACATAGATAAAAAAGTATTTTCACCAATGGCCAGAGCTTTGCTCAAAACATAGATATTTAATTAAAATCAACGCTCCTGCTATAGTCTGTTAATATCAAAATATTGCTAAGTTCTTCGAAGTCGATGCATCTAGTTTTGCATACTAATACAATCTTTTCACACCGATTAAAACTAAACACTAAAAATGTTGCAAATAGTAAAAACCTCTAGTTTTGTAATAGTTGAAATTCCTATCCTCGGAAATCGTAAATAATATAGTCGTCGGCAACCTCATCAAATGTATAGCCAATTTTTTAGTATACATTGTTCAAGCAGCAAATAATTTAGACAAAACAGACACATATCTATAGGCATGGAACAGTTTTATCCAGCAAACCATCCATCTGCAACATTGACTAAAGTAGTTACATACAAATCTCTGGACAGACTCTTCACTCTGCATCTTCTGACTTTCATTCGTAAATTACAAAACTCATTTCTCTCGCTAAAATGTCAAATATTGATCTATGTCGTCCTTTTTGAATATAGGCTTGATCAGAACTTTGACAAAAATGGCTGTTACTCTAAAACGCTGTAACTTTTGCTTGCAATGTTTCAATTATTTGCAATGACATGAAAGTTTCTTTCCTGCATCATTGATGTTGGTCTAAATAGAGATTTACATGACCGGTCCCCCAAGAATTCATCTTGCTAAGCAATATGTTTGCGCCCACTTTTGATACCGTTAAATTTGAAATCAGGAGATTTGAGTAACATATACTGACAATCTAATATCTGATATGCACAGCGAAAGATTGGATTAAATTATATCCGTCAGTTTGGTAGCTGTAATCGAAACAGTGCTACGATTTGTTTTATACTTAACTACTGTGGAACCTTTAGTGCATTAAATTCGATAAAATAGGCAAATTTTGTACCAAACGCACTGCTTTATAGAAAAGAGGGAAACACATTATTATAGGGACACGACAGTGTTCCTATCACATGTTTTATGTTTAATGCTGGTGCATTTTTGACGAAGCTTTTTTGGAATTTTTTGGAAATGCACTGCTTAATTTCATTCGGAGATATAATTTTTTGAGAAGTACAGTTTTGTATGATTCGGAAATACTTGTTGCTGAGAACTTATTTCTGCTATTTCGTTACAGACACCCTAGAATTTACTGCACGAACGAATCACGTCAAATTAGCGAAAAATTTGAGAATACCTCATTGAATGAATATCGATGTATCTATGAAGCCGAACCAGATTTCAGCAGCGCATAGTTTAGTGACAAGAATAGGCACATGAATATCGACATTATTCTGGTTTCCTTCGAAGTTCAACTTAATTTTTGTTTTATTTTCAGAACAACATAGTAGTAAAAAAGATGCTGTTTATGGTTTACTGAATAAAAATCTTCTGATCCAGCTAGCAAAGTGTGGCTTGCTAGGTGATTTACTGGTAGCTAGTTAACGTTCCAGGAAGCGAGAAAGTTTGTTAACCTAATTAGAGTTCGCACGTTCGAGGTCTGAGGTACCAGCGGAAGCAGCCAAGGTGTGGGGCGAGCGAGGGCGATCTGCCTTTGGCCTCTCAAGGGTTTAGCCGATCGGTGATTAGGAGGAGGCGGTGCGACGCCTTAGGGAAGGCATTTCGGAGCACCTGTTAGGGAGTATAACGCTTCATGGGAGTAACTCCCAACCACTTCCCTGTCTATGACCATTTAAAGATTAAATAGTTTGGTAATTAAAAATTATTAGACGTATTACACCCATATTATAAGTGAGAAGGAGCCAGATATGTAAAGCTTTGTCTGTATGCCCGGCTCTACTTCCTGAACCATACAAAGCTCGGTTCAACTATAGATATTAAAAAAGTGAACGAAATAGAGAGCATATATATGTACACCTCCAAATGAAGAAAATATTGTTACTTTTAAAAATTTTAAGAGCCAAGCCAATTTAGTATCGGCGAATCTTGCTTTGGAAATTATTGTGCTTTACATCTATTACAAATTTTCTTATATGCAATTCATCCATGCTTTATAAAAGAGCTTTTGAGATACTACCTCAGTTTTTGCAGATGCACTAGGCTCCGCTCTCACAGTACAAACCGTGGCATATATGCTCAAGGTCTGAGGTCCCAGGGGGTACTGCAGGGTAATCGGGGGGTGGAAGGTGTGAGGTCCAGGGTATCCGGGTGGTCGGTGGTGGAAGGCGATGGCGGGTTCCGCGCCTCCAGGGGTTGAATTCGGGTCACCTTTCTCCGGGGTAGCCGGGTGCTCGGGGGTAACCCCCTACCCGCCTCCCTGTGCGCATGTATGGATCTTGATCTCTGGCTCCAATCCGGTTCTCCAGGGGAGGCTCGGTTCGGAGCTGATAGAAGGCGGTCGATGCATTTGCCCTCTTACAGGGTCAGCCGGCCGACGGAAGGATTTGGGGGTGCGGTGCTTTAGGGGGAGGACGGTTGGTTGGAGCACCTGGCACGGGGTCCAACGCCTCGGGTGGGGGTAACACATTACCTTCGTTCCCTCTATGAGCTTGTTATAAAGAAAATATATTGTTGCTTTTAAAGCTTTTCAGAAACAAGCCGATTTAAAATCGGTGCTTCACGCTTTTGGAAATTATTGTGATACACGTCACTTCTTATAATAATGCTTGTAGCTTTATAAAAGAGCCTTTCTACTACCCCAGATTTTACAAATGCGCTAAAAAGTGGCTCACACAGCGTAACAGTCCAATTTCTATGAAAGCGATAAAACGCTTGAAACGCATCACAATTCGCAGGGAACAGAGGGAATGGACGACCGGACACCGGTGCAGTGTGATCTCCCTATGAATTGATATAATTGCGTAATATTGTATTGATTATGAAAATAAGCAATTGTATTCATCTATGTTGTACTCGTAAGGTCACACTCCACTGCCCGCGGGTGCCCGGGATGATTTTGGCACCAAATACGAAAGAAAGGATCATGATTAAGGGTGTCCGGTCGATCCTCGTGAAAATAATGGATAAAATAATTTGTGTATAAACTGTTTTGTATAGTGTGTTATATCTGTTGTGCGGGACGGGTGTGCCTTCGGAGAGGCCAGGAACCAGCGGAAATTACAGGATTTTGGACGGTACGAAAACGATTGTCCTGAGCCTGCTCCCAGCGCACACGCCGAATGATTACTAGTATTTGTTGGATGGATATATAAGGCGTGCGATATTTAAGTACACGGGTAGGATTGGAGAAAGCCTGAAAGAGGCTTAGAGTTTATATGCAGACCAATCGTGCTTAAATAGCTAAATTTTCGGTCTGAGGAGGACGAAATTCGGGTACAAATTTCATAAGATGCTATTTTAGGGGTGCAACACTAAAAGTTCAAATTTCAGTTTTTTACTAATATTAGGGGAACAGCGGTGACGAAACCATCTTAAGGACTCTCCAGGGGTGTCAAATTGTCCCGGCGAGTCAAAAAATTATTCGGTTCCCCTAGCTACTTACGGATCCCCAAATGGGCGCTCAAGCCTCCAATTTTCTAAGCCTAAAACGACAACTAAAATAACCAAAGTCCCCGGATTTTTGAGCCCGGTACACTTATCAGGTCCCACCCTAACTGTTTAGTTGAAAACCGGGGCCGCCCACTCCCACGGGTCCGCTCAGAATCCTCTAAACCCAAACGGGACACCAAAATTTTGGGTTTCACTAGTCTTAACTGGCCTCTAACGGGCCTCGCATGGTAGATATCATTAAGATTTCAATTTCTCCAGCAGCCGGTCTGCCAGGGCATGATTACTGTCCTGCCACCGACCGCCTGCTGTTCTTCGTTCACAAGATATCGGCAAAAATGTGCGATATCCCTATGAGAAAACAGTGCCCTGAGCGCCGTTATATTTTCTTCTTAAAATTTTGCCCACCAACCAGCGGGCGGTTTTGTTTTCTTGGCGAGCGCCGGCCACGTGTAGCTGCTGCCATCACATCGTCGAGCGCCCACCAGGGGCTGGTGTAAGCACATATATATTATATGTCTGTATATATATTGACATGGCAACGTTAGTAGGTCTTGCCGCCTTAGTTGTTTTGTTTGTTTGCTGAAGCTTTATTGTTACACGTCGATACATTTGCAAAAATTTAAAATTTTGTGTTTGTAGAGTATGCAACAGCGAACGGGGGCAGGGGGCCACGGCTGGTATAAAAGACCATAGCGCGATCTGGAGATGGGACCAGTCGAGTTTTGTTAGTTTAAAAGTTGATGTGTCTTTGTCGGCGGTTGTCGCCGTAGTTTTCGCATGTGGCCAGGCTTTTTCTCTCGTTTTTCTTTGTTTTTCCCTGCCCGGGTGGACTCTTCGCACTGCGGACGCGTGGAAGAGGTCCACCCGGGGTTTTTGCTTGCAAGTTTTTTGAGTTATTGTTTGAGCCTAGGACCAGGGACAGCCCTTGCGGGTGCTGTGGTGTCCGTTGGATGCCTCGCGCTCCCGTAAGTGCTGTGCCCGCGCGGTGGAGAGTGGGCTGAACTTGGGACAAAATTGTGGTCAAAATCAAGACAAAATTGAAATAAAAAAGGGGGAGTTACCCGTGCTCGACTGGTTCCCCACCCCCTGGGTTGCATTTATTGTTAGTGCCCAGGGGGTGAATCGTTTAAGGTGTTTTACAGCGTATTGTGTTGCTTAGTTGAGGCCGCATTGTTAAATTCCGAGTTAGGTGCTTGCCGGTTACGACATCTAGGGTTTGAAATTATTTAGAGACATCATCGTTCAAAAAATCTTAACAAAAAAGAAGTAGAAGGCCACAATTTGGGGGTCATGGTTGTCTCGGGAGGACTCTTCGCACTGCGGACGCGTGGAAGAGGTCCGTCCGGGGCGCCGTATAGAGTTTGCAAATTTTCTCGCTCAGGCATAGGAACAAGGACAGCACTTGCGGGTGCTAGGGTGTCTGTCATATACCTCGCGCTCCCGTAAGTGTTGTTCCCGTGCTTCTACGATTCGAGCCAGGCAATTCAAAGAAAAATTTCGGTTGGTACTAAGAACGGCGGCAGAATTTTTCATAATTAACGTAAGGTAAACTGAAGGCTCAAGGTCCACCAACAAATTTTGGGTTTAGGGTTCCGCGTCTCGAAAAGAGTCCAATTGGGGCTCATAGGACAGCATTTCGTTATCCAAGGAGGGCTGCAGGGAAAGAAATGGAATCAAATTTTGTTACTTTTAGGTTTCTAATCTGTGGCCTGGGATCTTACGTAGGCCGGTTCTCGGCACCGTACGATGTAGATATTTGCCTTATAGTGTGCACTTTGCCTTATAGTGTGCACCCGGTCGAGTGATGTCTTTGTTTTCATGTTTTGTTTCATATTTTTGTCAAAGAAAAGGGAAATCCAAGGAATAAAATTTTGACGTGTGCAATTGGGTAGGCGACTAGATTGATTGCAATTAAGCGCGTTCCATGGCAATAAAATGCATAAATCCCTCTAGGGTATACGCAACACTGTTTGACCTAGGCTCCTTGCACTGCTCCCGCATGCTACCTTCAAAGGATGCTCGCTCCCGCCATGCCGTTTACCTGCTGCTCTATACTTGCTCCCCACCCAAGTATCTGTTGCGACTTTAGTATAGTCAAATTCCAGCCACCTCCATACCAAGTACATTGGCACAACTGTGATCAGTTTAGCTCATCCGCAACGCTCCCCCTAGTTTCGGACGCGCCCGCATCCCCGCCCGTCCCTCGTCATCAGCCAGACTTGGTAGAGGTTCCTAAGTTTCTTAAAGCAAATGTTTATCCTGTTTCCCGAGCTTCCCCATATAGAGTAGCACGACTAGGCTCAGCGAGTTCGGCCCTAAATCTAGCTGGGATAATACAATCGCACCTCCGCATGTTAGGGGCCCAAGGGTTATGGAATAATCTCTCGGCTCATTAGATCCCTTCGAAATGGGCCCTACGGTTAGGGAAATTTTGATCATGGTATAGGGTATGGGGCCCAATAACCGAAGGTGAGGGAATGACGGGTCGGCCTCATTACCTGTGAGCATGCTTAGGGGATGGTCCTCCCTCAGGGGGACCTCCATGCCACTAGATACGTGGGCCAACATAAGGGCCAGGCCGAACACCCTTTAAACCCGCCGGGAGCCTGCTAAGCTAAGCGGTTCCCATCGGTCAGACCGGGGTCCACCGGGGAACCGTGTAAGCAGGGGTTGTCCGGGCACCACAGTGAAAATTGAGAGTGGTGCAGCTGGGATCCCTTAGGACCAGAACTGGTCCTAGCTAGTACACAGTACAAACCTAGACATGCTTGCTCAAGGGCCGAGAGGAGTAGCCGGTCCTCGAGGAGGTAAGACCTTCGGCCTTCCAGGAGAGCAATGTGGTCGGCGTCAGGAGGAGGGGAGTGGGACCGCCGCCTGCCATGCCGCGAACAGTACATACCTATGTGTTCGACGCATCCCAGCGGGGTTCGGATCGCCATTATCAGGGGCGTAGCCGGGCCCTCGTAGATAAACCCCTGCCCCTCCCTATGAGAATGTATGGATCTGGAGCTCTGGCTCCACTCCAGTTCTTCAGGCATCATGGAGACGCAGTTATCACGGAGATAGGGCGGTCGGGCCATTTCACCGGTTAGGGGGTTCCGCCAGTCGGGGGAGGGGGTGCGGTGCCTTGTGCACCACGGGAACGGAGGTTGGAGCTCTTTGTCAGGAGGTCCAGTGACTCGGGGGGGGGGGGGGTAAGAAGTATCCCCTATATGCTTTCATGCCAACGTAGGTATATTGTGATGAGAACAATGTTGCTTTAAAAACTTTGGCGCCAAGCCGATTTATAATTTCGGTATTTCTTGCTTTTATACACTATACATCACTTGTTATAGCTGTGTCCAATAATAAAACAGCGTTTAAGAGAGGACCCCACATTTTGCAGATGCATTAGAGTCGGCTTTCAAAGTACATATCTTGATATAAATGCTCAAGTTCCGAGGTCCCAGGAGAGTAGCCGGGTCCATGGGGGCTGTGAGGCCTTCGGCCTCCCTGTCCGGGCAGTGGAAATAAATGTGCAGCCATCGGCGCCGCAAACAGCACATACTTAATGGCTCGGAGTTGGGTGACCTTTCTCGCGGGGGAGAGGGTGTAGCGGGGCTCTCGTAGTTAACCTCCTACGCTCTTCATATGAGCATGTATGGATATTGAGCCCTGGCTCCGCGCTTCTTCAGACATCTTGCATGGCTATATTCGGTTCGGCTCTAGAGTGAAGCCTAAAGCCCAAATTCTCTGCTGTATTATATGTTATGTTTATGGTCTGATAGCAATGCTATGATTGTCTATATTATGTGACCAAACCTTCATTATTTTTTCACATTAGTTTAACCCTGATGCTGAAGGGTATCTTGTGACCTTGTAAAAGGAATAATACAATGTAACAATGCTACGATGTAACATGTAAAATTCATATGTTTATTCTTGTAAAATTTTGGGACAAGGGCTCAGCGATAAGTTATTGTTCTTACGGTTTTCGAAGTACGTTTTAAACTGCCACTGTGACACAAGATGTTTTAAAACTCTAACCGTTGTAATATTCATAAAAACATATGCCAAGTAACAAGGTATTATAATAGTCACAACAACATATGCCAAGTGCCAAGGTATTATGAAAAGTACTGAAGAGATATATAACAATCCAGTGTCCAAAGTTTAGCAAAGCGACTAAATTTTAAAACATATCTTTTTAATATTAATACAAGTTATGCGTATCAGCTACAACTATGGGATGCTTGTTCCGTGGCCTGCGCCAATCATCCTAATTTATAATAGCCGATATCGAATTGCAAACACTTGCTACGGGAAATGCTAAATTTTATTAGCTTTTTCGCTAATCGAAAATTATCAAAATGAAGTTCAAGAATGAGCATGAAGTCGGCAGAGATCCAGAAGTTATGCGCTGTGGTGGAATATAGTTTTTGCAATTTTAAATTTGCACAAATTCGGTTCCCTAATGGCTAATCCAATTTTATTTAGATTATTAATGTTCGCGAACAAATTTAACGCAAAAGTGACATCATAAATAAAGCCAACAAATCGGTCCTAAAGTTAAGATATGTGTTGCTAGTAATGAAAACAAGTATAACATCAAATTCTACAAATTTTCACTATCACTATTAATTTCGGTTATTCTCTGAATTTTCACGAACGCAAAATGGTGTAATTTTAGTCGCAGGGCAGTATGTTCGTGCACATATTTGCGCCGAGTTGCAATATACCACGAGGTATTCCATAACAATTTTAAGCCAAATAGGATGTTATATTATGTTAAAAATCATAAATTATTTTCCCAGATTTCATTATTAAACATATTTATCTGTAGATCATATGTAACGACTCTTCATAGGCTAAATTTGATATAAAAATTGCAATGTTAGAAGGTATTTTAAACCCTGTAACTCACAGATATTGCTACATACAACACACATCACGTCGTATTGACAGTCAGCATATGATTTTGTGGCTATTATAATACATTGGCCCTTATTATATGTTTTTGTGGTTATTATAATGGTTAGAGTTCTGAAAAATCTTGTATCACAGTACTAAAACGTACTTCGAAAACCGTAAGAACAATAACTTATCGCTGAACCCTTGTTCCAAAATTTTACAAGAATAAACATATGAATTTTACATGTTACATCGTAGCATTGTTACCTTGTATATACTTCATTTTAGTACAAAAGAAGTATAATGGGTAGTTAAGTATTTTAATTTTGGCGCAAAGATACAGTCCCTCAGTCGAGCCTTTTACTACTTTTGGGTGGCTATGACCAAGCTAAAGGTTACGACGACACTGAACTGAATTTATATTCATATCTCAAATAAATCTTATGGCAGCTAATTTATTGAAAATGATTACGCACCTATGCATAGGTACGAAGCTTCCATAATTTAAGTTTTTTTTTTAATTTTATGTTTCCATATTTTTTCAAGTATCATTAAAGTCCAATTTTATGGTAGTTGGGAATTCGTCGACTGAAGGAAATTAATATGTTCTAGTCGTAATTATAATGCACACTGCCGTATAATTTTGTCATATATCTTGCTGTGACCTAGGCTACACACAACGGCTAAACAAACTTTACGATCAAAGCATAACTTTGACACTGAATACAGTGTTAAGCAACAATAATGTTGCTCGAACAAAACATAATGCCACGGCTGGTTGCAATTTTGTAACTCCTTCGCGGACTGCGGGACTACCATTAGTTGTCGTAATTATTTCGAACAATCACAACAGTTTGACTTAAGCAAATTTAACTTAAATCAAATAGCTAATAGAAGAAATTCATAAAAGTCATAACTTATTTTCGGCCCAATATTCCTTATAATAATTCCTTGTCTGATGCATCTTATGCCGTTACCGTTTGTTTACAAATTAATAACTTATTTTCCACAACATTAAATTTTAATATAAACCATTTTAAATCGTAGACGTCACTAAGTCACAGAGAGCTAATGTTTTTTTAAAGGTATGGGAGGTAGAAAATTATTTCTTGTACTCTTTTTTTTACAATTTCTATCAAAATTTATAACCATGTTGTTTCTAATGCATTACCTCATGATTTCACGAGAGTATCTTAAATGAAAATATTATTATTCTTAATACTATAAAATATTTTTCCTCAACTAGTGCAACAATTAAAATCCTAGTTGTTCGGAAGAAACCTATATTAGCTCGGTAATATTATATTCAAAATACTTGCTCTCTAAATTTTTCGTACAAAAAGCAAAATGACATTCTAAATTTATTGTACATTGCTTTCAACGAAAGATACAATGGTCTTCTATTCCATTTGGTCGAAGGCGTTCTCTTCTTCTAAGCCAAACCAGGTAATCAACGCATGATAACCGTTCGTTTGTGTCGATTTCTTTCCAATGGTCCAGCGAAGTAGACATCGTCGCCGTCATCGCCAGCATTAAGCGAAATATCGTCACCGAGCTCTCGAGCTATTTTATGATTCGACAGATCGCCATCCTTTCGCACGCGGACCATATAGCTTCTGTCGATTATCGGCGCGCCCTCGGTTGGAACACATGCGCAATAAACCATAATTGTTCCAATCATCACCATCCACATCACTACAAGGTTTGATTTACGAAACATTATCTGTTTTTTTTTACTTTATTGAAATAATCAATTTGACAAATATATTAATTACTAAACATGATAATATGTACACATATTTCATGCATCGGACAAAAATATATAGCTGAATAAAAGGAGTGTGTGGTAAAAATTACATGTGATATGAATGAAGCCATGTTGACAAAGTATAACAATTTCAAAATCATCGCATGGTGTTATTGCAATAAATTTTATATAAAACTTAGTACAGTTAATACTATATTACTGAGATCGCATGCAAGTTCCGTGAACCGTCGTACTGGTCATACGACATATTACCGACACGCATTACAGAAAATATTTAGTTTAATTTTTCTGAGTCGAAACTAGTTATTACAGCTCAGAGTACCGCCTAACCTAAGTTCCATCGCGTGTGTGTAAAGCGATAAAACGTTTGACGTCAAAATGTTGCCACGAAAATATTTTTCGCTGCTTAAAAATCTGCCGAGGCTACTTATTTTTACGATGTTGTTTCGTCAAGTCCTTATCATTCGTAATTGCATTTTGATGGTTGCGTGTACAGTTTAACAATGTCGGCTGCAGGAAAGCAAGCTTAGGGTAACGGTAAAGTTTAAACATTGCATTTATTGAGAAAAATGTGCTACACCAGTTTCTAATGTTTCCAATTTATAGCTAACAAAAGTTCCAAGATTTCTGATGGCAGAAAAGATCACTGAGAAAAGCATAAAAGTATTTATCTGGTAGAATTAATGGTTAGGATATCTCATTACCACTTTTTTCTCCTATCAGTTCATTCATTGCAAAGTGAAAAGTGGAATCAGAGTCGAAACCTCACGACTGTTACAAACGAAAACCACAGGCATAGATATTGTCGAATGAATTCAGTTTCTCGAGCTGCATAATGTATCTTAATAAACTTTTTAATATTGTCCAATACCAGCAATTGCTAAATCTAGTAAATAGAACAAGCAATATTTTTAAAAAGCACAAGTAAATAGAGATTTAGGTATAGCTCGAACAACATATTCGTAGCAGAAGTATATCGGAGCAGTAGAATACACTAGAACGCACATCTCAACCGGTCGTTTCAAAGCAGTATTTGAAAGGTCATGAGCTTCCTTAACAACAAACATGTACGGAAGGTAGTCGAACAAAAACTTTAGTTTCTTTCTTCACACACAAACTTTAACTGCTACCGGACGTTAACCCGTGACGTTAATTTAATGGCAGTGGTTCGGTTGAACTCTTCGATCTGTGATAACATATTTCGACCAGTAACGAAGGTCCAATGGAGCCCCAAGTGTATCTTTGCAGTTATTTCGATAACCTATTTTTGTTATATGAGCTATTTTAGATCGTAACTGTGCTAACTTGATATTTGTAATTAGATAGCGATTATATAACCCTGACTTCTGAATTCAGTATCGATATAATCTGGAGGAAGTGGTTAAAATGGTTCTTGCTGACGGTGACAATGTCGGTAATTTAGAATTATCGCAATCATAGAATTACACAAGCTTATAAATACGCAAAGTGATCGTGAAATCTCAAATATTATGAACATTTATACACTGACTTTGAGCTCTTTGAACATTTGTTAATTTTCTTAATTTGTTAGCTTTCAAATGTTCTGTTTTAAGTAATGTACAAGATTTCAACAACTTTTTTGACCTGCTGAAATGATTTATTTACACTCATCTCTCTTAAAATTGTTGAAAAGGTCCATTGGACCGCCCTCACGGTTTCGAAGGTGCAGAAAAATTCTCACGGACGGAAAGGTTAAAAATATTGCAACAAACTAGGGTATAAATCTCGGCTTATAATGCGGTCCGAAAACACATACAATTTCGCAGTAATTAGCTAACTGCATAATCGCGACGTGTACATACCACCACTTATATGGATGGTGACATTGTTTATGGGTTAGAAGTCTAGATATATGTAGCATCTCACTACGCTAGCATATATAGCGTAGCTGAACACGCTGTGATCGGGCCTGTGGTGTAACGGTAGCGCGCTAGTCTTGCAAGCTAGATATCCCGGTTCGAATCCCGGCAGGTCCAATGTATGATCACTCGTGGATCCTTTCATACACGTTTGCGATGTGCAAGTTAACCGCTGCATGACAACTAAACGTTAGCAAAATATAACAATATTACGTACTAGAAAAATATTCGCTCGCAGCATTGTTTTTATGCAAACAGTTAGAAAAATTTGAAATTTTCAGCTCCTGTTGTCGAATGAATCGCTGGTAATAACCGGCGACGACTTGTCAATCTAGACTATAGATAATTTTCGCTACCACATACTATGACATCACGAAATATATTAAACTTATGAAATAACGCGCTATCATTTCACACTACGTGACATATTATATATATAGCATATCATTGAGCAGCATAGTGTTCCAGAATGCACTCAAATATCACATTTTCAGGATGAAGCCGTGCAACGATATGCGTTTATCTCAATTTCTGAGCCCAGGCCTAAAATGGACATTACCAAACTGTGAATTGCCCAATCTGCCAGTGATTCTTGCTGCCTAGCCTACAAGATTTAATACATGACCATTACCCGTAGCCCACCGAATTACCGCCAAACCATTTGCCAGCTAGAAAGCATGACTGGCCTCTCTTGTAGTTAAAGATATTATGAAATTGGAGCGACCATCATGATGTTTGCAACAGCGCCAATTCAAGAAACCCATGTTTTTGTAACGACACCAACTAATATGGCATTTCGGGCAGAAGATACTCAATGGTACCACCCTGTCTTTCAAACAGGAAGCCACAGAATTTTGATAACAACCGCCACATGCACGATAAATGGAACAACTGCCTTTTAAACATACGCCCAGGGAACCATCTGGGTCGTTTCGACAGGGATCACTAAAGGTAACCACCAAGTTTTCTTGATATCGGCCAATACCGGGAAACACTATGTCTGCCTAGACAGCCACCGCTAGAAGTAACCTCCTGTCTTTTCGGCTGTAGTGCCCACTGGTGAGCATGCATAGCACTACAAACTACCAGTGCCGACGGATGTAACTGCTTCACTTGTCGCAATCTTACTCCGTCAATCCAAAAGGTACAGACAGTCATACATGAGAATATACGCCTCACACCCTCACACAATTGTTACAGAATAACGCTCGGGTATAATAATGTTGTACCGAATGTAGTATAATATTAACTGTATTTATTTAACCGTAAGGTTAAGCCGCGCAGCAAATGCATAAGGCACAAAAGACGTTAAAGAAATGCGAATTCAATAGGAATAAGAACCAAAAAGCAGGTTCAAGATCTTGTCATTGAATGGTTGCTTATCTTTCTTATCTTATTTATTTTGGATCGGCTTTTGAATTTTTTTACTTTCTAGGCCTTCCTTCAGGGATCAAAACTTATGCGTTTGTTGTCATTTTCTGCATTTCTTTATGAGTGCTTGCTTATTTTTCTTATTTATTTTGGTAGAATCTCATTTCGAAACCAATTTTCGATTTTGCTCGAAATTTAGTCTCATTTCGCAACCGGTCTCGATTCGTAACCTCAGAGTCTCGATTCGCAACTTCAGAGCCTCGATTCGCAACCTCACAGTCTCATTTCGCAATCTCAGTCTCGATTAGCAACCTTCTAGGTTTAAGTTGATATTCTTAAATTTATTTTCCAGCAAAAGCAGAGCTTTACCGGCATTACGTAAAATTGTGAGAAAATTTTTATTTTCTTATAGCTAATAAGCAAGATTGTGAGAAAACCCTGTAAAGTTCGTAATTGCTCTATTCTGACAGTCATTAATCTCAGAGCTCAGAGTCCATTTGTTTTCATTTGTCTGCACCATTGTTCTTCTGAATTGGTTGTTACTACGCAACGTGTTATTTCACGATGTCGAGTTTCGGCGTTCCCGAATTTTCTAAGTCGAATCGTGGCAAAGATGTTCTTATATACCGCGGCGTTCGCCACGCTGGTTTTGCATACATGTTCTCTCGCGTCAAAGCTTCAGCAACCTCATCGTTTTTGGGGTGCTCGGGTTGTAGAAAATTGAAAAACTCAAAAAAGGTCCAACAACCAATCCCCGTTGTTCGCATTGAAGACGGCGCCATCAAAACTGATCCTAACGCACCAAACAATAAACACTTTTGTGATCCCGTCCCTGATGCGCATGCATTAGCCAAGAACGCCTGCCACCAACTAAAGGAAGTTGCTCGATCAACCAGGAAGTGCCCTCGGGCGGCGTACTCGGGTCAATTGGCGGAAATTACCAAAGATTTGGGGGAATGACTGCGGTCTACGCGACTCGGTAGAGCTGGAAATGCCGCCTTTCAAAAAACTGAAACATACCCTATACCGCAAAATTAACGAAAATTACCCTACAGTATCTTCAATCGATGCCACTCCGCGGAGTTCAAGCTGACTTTGGCTGTAAAAACTCATCCGATCCTTATGATCCTAGGTACAAGGAACAGTTTCTTTTGTTTGAGCAGCATGAACCGCCCATACTGGTATTCGCCTCCCACTCGGATTTGGAAGTGTTGCACGGGTCTGAGCATATCGTAGCAGACGGAACATTCGATGCACGGCATGATAAGGCCGTGCTATTAGTCAGTTGTATATAATACACGGATTTCTGCTTGGCGAAGCGACCTCTTGTGTGTTTGCACTTACCCCATCCAAAAGTGCTGAAACGTACAATCAACTCGGAAAGGTGATCCGAGACCAACTAATCCACCGTTTTGGGAATATTGGGAAGATGAAGAAAATTCATCTGGACTTTGAAAAATCTACTGTTGCGTCATTTCGGGAAGTTTTTCCCGAAGTAAGGGTTAGTGGTTGCCCATTCCACTTCTCACAGGCGGTGCAGCGCAACCTCTCAGAGAAAGGACTGTCATGCGTTTATAAACAGTCGCCTCCGTTCGATATGGTCCAATATTGTGCAGTCAGACAATGGATTCGGCGACTTATTGCTCTGTCTTTGCTGAAGCCTGAATTTGTTACCGTGGCCTGGCTCCGATTCTTGTCTACACCGCCGTATACAGCCAATGCTCAAGTGGACGCGCAACTCAAAGACTTTGGCGCTTATTTTAATCGAGAATGGCTCCTTACACATGACAAGATTGCTACATGGAATCACTGGTTCAACGATGGCCCCCGCACCACCAATCATGCTAAGGGCTACAATAATTCTTTACGCCTCAAGTTCAACAGCGCATGTCACCCTTGGTTACCGGTTTTCCTTGTTACTCTACAAGAAGCTCACAATGAGGCTCAAGTCCGCCGTTCCCAAATTCGCTCGGGGCAACCAATTGCTGCGTCCGGGCAACGCTGGGTGGACAATAATGCCCGGATCTTCCAAGCGAAGCGCATATTTGAAGCTAATCCTTCGATGCCTGTCAGTGGGACTAGAATGAGAAGCTTGATCAAAAGATCGTTTCATATCTGGACTGCGTGCAGCACTGTATATAGCCGAACGCTTTATCTGTAAGACTGTTTTTCTATTTGTCTTGTCTATCTTTATGTTATTGGCTTTTGAGACCACAGGTTGCGAAATGAGACTCTCTAGTTGCGAAATGAGACCATACGGTTGCGAAATGAGACTTTTCTAGAAATTGTATCGGTTGCGAAATGAGGCTACGAGGTTGGGAAATGAGACTGGTTTCGAAATGAGACACAATCTTTATTTTGCATCGGATTTTAATTTTTTTTACTTTCTAGGCCTTCTTTCTGGGTTCTAAACCTCATGAGGTTGTTTTCATTTTCTACATTTCATTAAAATAAATAACATATTGTCTTGCTAGATTAAAGCTTACTGGCCAATTGCACCAACCTTGAATTCGTGCTTGTGAGAAGTGTTTTCCACCAATAATTTTCAAAAAAACTAACACGCTTTCTATTTAATGGGCTGTGCTATCTTTTGCTTAAACCATACAGTAAATACGTATATGTTTTAAAACGGGACTAGAATTCTAGCCCATTTCCGTTTAGTTAACAACTGAAAGCGCATAAAATCGTTATTATTCAAATAAGGTCTGGAGCATCATCGTGTAATCATTTATTTGTAATCAGCGACCGTTGATGATATTACTTTTCCAAACTGCTTAAGTTTTAATGGTATAATGGTTGCAATTATCGTGCCGTTAAGCAAAACGGTGACCATATACTCATTTTTCAGCATGAAACTCTCACTGATTTCGCTGACTTACATTGACAAGTAACATTCTTGCAATTATCACATTAACAACCCAACTGTGAATAATTTGATGGGCACCAATCGCGTAGAAAGGCACTGTGAGATGCAGTATGCAGGTGCTAACGCAGGATGGTTAAACTGCGAGGATTTAAGGTTTAACCACGAAGATGGTTAAAATTAAAACTCCTTTTGATTTGGGGTGCCAAACCTAATAGGTTTAGGTTTTCCGGTCTAAAACGAGTCCATTTAAAACGGAAAAATGTTGTTCTAAATAGGCCGATCCTGAAATTTGAAGCCAAAAACTGTCGCTTCAAATCGGGCTTGCGATGAGCTAGAGAGCTAGTTTCTACTTTGCATTTGACCCACTCTTGAAATAGGTTAAATTCACACTACTTGCATTATTATATAGTTTCAATCTATTTCCTGGATGAAGTTTAGGAACAAAGGACGTCTTGAAAACACAGAAGCAGCCAGGATTGCAACTGCATTTTTGGCGACCAATTAATTTGGTCCGAAGACATTCTGGTTCGGCCGATTTAAAACGACGGGTTCTTGAGCAAGCCCATTTGAACCGACTTCTTTTAAACCCGATTGGTTTGGGAACCCAAATCAAAGACGACATTTAATTTTAACCGCCTTCATGGGCACATTTTGCAGCAGTTCTCGCATGAAAACCACGTTGGAAACTCAATATTATCTTTAAACGCATGAGAATCATATTGATAGCGAAGGTTTACTTCAAATTTTGCAAAATACAGGATTGTTACAGATTGTAAAATTGGAAATAATATTTTTTCCTCTACATGTGTTAAAAATCATATGTTTAAGAGAGACCGTCTAATAAAACAATAATTGTCACCCGTTTAGTTTCAAACGGTGCCATTTATTTCAACTGCAAATCGCAAATAAAATCTAAAAATAAATCGACATTTTCAATAAAGAAGCAAAAATAGAATTTAAATGTGATGTGTAAAACATTTAGTGCATGGCGGAATTGTGTTTACAACTTGCTAGTTTGACTACAGTATACACATAACACAATGCAGTCACAGCACGTTTCACAGAACGAGGGTCAATTAGGGCAAGAGGTAGGATATCGAAATTTCAAAAAGTTCATAAATGACAACAACGTTGTTCCATTTTTCTGCGAATGTTCTCCATTATTTGCTCAATTTGCCATAATTTTTGCACAAATTGGCTAAAATTATGCCAATTTCCGCCAAATTTTAAGGCGACAAATGGCAGAGCGTTTGGTGGAGTGGATGTTAACGCTGGCTCTCCGCCGCCTGACGGTGACGGTGCATTTGGTGCCAGGGACTGGGGGCCCCCGGCCAGGGTGGTCGCTCCGTAAGAAAGGGTGAGGGTCCGACACCTAGGGAAACGTAACTTCTATTCCTCTGCGTCTGTATAGTGTGTTTCTTTTGAATTGCCAAACACAATATTCCCAAGTTTTGCTACAGAGGAGTGCTATTATTAAGCCAATATATTTTAATCTACCACTGTTGCAGACTAACTGTTACAACGCGATAGTAGGAAAATAGTTGACAGTTAAACTACAATAAACCATAGTTGACGGGTTTATTAAATGAATCAAACTAAGTTCCTTTAAATGGGCGATAAAATTACACAGCTAGCGAGCTATAATTTATCAATTGATTTCTAATAAAATAACACATATACGTCACAATGTAGTGTTCTGATAATCATTATAAAGATGAAAAATAATATTGATACTCAAAGCAATTAAGACTATGAATATATTTATATTGTGACTATGATTAATTGGCTCATGTTCTTGCGTTTGTTGCACAAAACTTAGGATGCGCCGGTTTGGTATTGTTCTCTTTTATAATACGCAAGAACTTATAACAGGCAGTAATTGTCGCAATGGCTTTGCTTGAAATTGACCTTAGCTTGTTTAATATGTAGCTCCGCAATATTTGCAACCCAGAAACAAAGCATCAGGATCAACAAGAATGTAGCTTTAACGCATACAAAAGAAGTATATATTTAGAAACATGAAGACCAATTATGCGTTTTCGTGACAATTTCCCAAAGAGGGGGAAATGTTACTTATTACTCAAGCGATTCATTGATAGTTAATATTCATCACTATTTTTGCACTATGATGACTAAGGATTTCGCCATCTTCTGATTTTCTCATTATTTTTATGAAAAATCAAAGCGATACCTCAGGGTTTAGATGATTACATCGCCAGAAGTAAAATAACGTTATGCGCTCAAGTAGCTATTTTTAAGTACTGCAAAATATTAAAACTCTTTGTTTCATGTACGACATGAAGCACTCACCTCCGGGCCAAGCTGTACCACTCGTTGCTCAACCGGTAGTAATTTGTTACTGGAAAACTAGGTGTATCTTCGATTGTAGATAATGTATAATTGCGCCCACAAATATAAGTCTTCGAATATTTTTTTAATTTGGTGGCTCTTTATTGCATGTGCTATATCAGACACTCGCATTAAAGAACCTAACTGTGCTATTTGATAAATATCGAATTGCATTCCGTTAACGGTAACTAAATGTATCCACGAGCAGAAACAAAATATATATAGTGACGTTTGCAAATATGTATTTTTTAATATTTTAAAATTCGCAATACTTTGCATATAATTTATTAAAACTCTCAACGCACTGCTACGATGCACTAGTCTATATAAATGTTCAAACTCATTTCTGTTTCTATTTAACTGAGGACTATTTATGTAGATGTATGACATGGTTGTGAGCAAGTCGCGAAAAAAATTTATAGTTCACCGTAGAAAAATTTGTGTAGTACCAGAGTGATACGAGGGCGTAGGGCCATCCTCGCATCGCTTTGTAACAAACCACTAAAGACATAAATTTTAAATCCCATAAATCTTAAAATATCTAATGCGGTCGCCAGAATATTAGGTAGCTTATTTTCGAATGAATTTTCATTGCCAGGCGACGTTTCTTAACTTTTGATTTTATACTAATGTGACATGAGCACGTGTGGTTTGTTTAGTTTTGTGCGACAATTTGACTAATCCGCAATTTTATACTTGTTTCACTGACTATTTTTAGACACATGCATCAAAACCATCCGTGATCGATCGTTACAGCGTTGGGAATCTACTACTTCAGCCAGTGCCAAGAAATCTTGCACCTGTTACGCCATTAGTGTTAGAACACTGGAACGGTATCGCAGGAGTTGAAGGATACTTGTTAAAATGTCAAATTGTTTTGTTTCAATTTAATGCTGTCTATACAGTGAACTAGAACGTGCGCCCGCTTAAAAAACATAAGGAGGTTTTAATTAAATATTTTTAAAACGTGATTTGTTCATTCATTTTTGCATGCATGTCTGAATTTTTAGCGAAATACTTATACTTGGGAGTGGTAGCGTCGACTGCTAAAGGGTTGTCCTTTGTGTAATCTTTTTAATTTATCACTGACCGACGGTATGGCTTAGTTGTTCTAAATATAACAGCGCGTGCTGGCAAAAAAACAGTCTCAATTAAGGGGGGCAGGCATGAGTGTGTATTAGTAACACGTAAAAAGTAATACTTTCTTGCTAGTTCTTGAAGCTCATTGTGGTGAAGGATTGTACTTGCAAAGATCTGCTGGGAATCTTGTGTAGTCTAACTCGAATCAACTTATTCGCGAAGATACAGCAACGACAAATCTTCTATTTTGAGTGAGGTTCTTTTTGGACATTTTAGTATTATTTTGAATTAAGCATGTTACCTGTAGAGTAATTTTGAAAGTAAAAGTATACTAAAGATGCAGCGAAACTGGTACAAAATGTAAGCGTTAGTTGGAAATTTATTTGCAATACTGAAAAGCGATCATTTTTGGCACGTTTGTAGGACGCGGTACGTTCTCTGGAATTTTACTGGCTATAGTTTGTGCCGCAGCAGAGGGATTCCTTTTTTTGCGCTTGGTATGTTTTATTAACCTTGGTTAACTTTCGTTCCGCTTCTTTGGCATTCAGGTTGTAATACAGCAAGTATTCATGTTCTATATAATATTGCGTGAAGCAGTCGGTCCAACCTTTATGTCCTTCTCACAAAAATTGATGTTGTTTTTCTCGCGTACCCTCCAAAACATTTTTTCAGTCTTTTCAAAGTAATGTTTTTGATAGTTTTATTGCTTTAGTTCCATCGTTGTGAATTTCGGCATTTTTTTATATATTATTCGCAGATCACGAGATCTTTATTGTGACGAGCGGCTTGGTTGTCGAATTTATTAGTGTATTTCGATTTCGATGCATCACCAAGCATTTTTTCTTAAATTTCAGCGTAATTGCATTAAACAGCAACATCCGCTCGTAGATATTAATAACCCGAGAGTTGGCGGCCTGGCTTTGTTATTTCAAAATTATTTCTGTTCCGCACCGAAATGTCAGTTATAGCTCAACTTCGGCTAACAACATTCTTATGAAATAGCAGTTATATGCTCTAATGTATGATTTTATGTGCCAAGGGCGAAAGCGTACATGCTTTGTGTATTTTTAGTTTTTCGTTCCGTATAGTTGTGTTCATAACGGGCAGTAGGTCCATCATAGAAAAAGCCGAACATAAATTACAGCTTTTGCCTGTCAATAAATTATCAAAAAAGTATATACTTAGGACGACGGTTTAATCTAAACGGTTCTAGTAATGCCAAAATTTTACTCTCACATGAGCCATATTTTTCAATAGGGTGGCATTTAGTAAACTGGATAAGTTGAATCTTACTATTATGAATCTATTGCCCGCAGTTATCAGTTTTACATACTGGATGAATAAAACGTGGCGAATGAGTAAAACCGGTAAAAAGTTCTAAAAGAGGAACTATATCTTTTATTAAGATCGTTAGTAGGCAGTGTCGGTATAAATTTTCTTCGAATTTGAAGAGTACGGGATGGACTTGGTCATTGTCTTTATGTATCCCAAATTATCGATCATTTAGGTTACAGAGTTTCTTCAACTTCGAACATACATGCCTTTTTGCAACCGCTCTCTGGCGTAAACTTGTTTCCTCGAACATACGTCGCAAAACGTTCCTATTGTAGCTTAACGGAGTCGCCATGGCACTCGTCTGACATACCCTTCCTTACAAGAACAGTGACGCTATGCAGCCAGGTTACAAGAGTATACGAATTTAATATGTATATACTTGGTAAAACTTTTTTGTCTATTTATGGCAAGTTTTATGCTCAGCCGCATTTATCAAATGTAATATTCCACGTAAGAACGGATATTCAGTTTAATTAAATCTCGCAACTTAAGCGAAGCCATAACTAGGTAACTGGAAGCGATAGTAAATCGAACATTAAATCACATATCTTGGTATCGTATTAACATCGGATTAATTAACATAGAAAAAATGGTAGATAATGTTGTTTTTAAAAAAATACGCGATTGAATACTCAATAGGTTACAGCTTTCTGACCAAAATTACAATATGTATTAGTCACAGCAGCGATTTTGCCCATCCAATTTGGAATATATATCGAATCGCCGCACACAGTAATTAGTTGGGTTACCACAAGTTTTTAGGTTACAAAAAGTTGGTAGCTGTAGCAAGGAGTTGGTCGTGGCAATAGGGTCCCAAATATACTCATGTAAACATTCCCAATGCTGGAATTGACCCCACAGGGGGCTCGGTATACACAGTTGCATCGTTTGCTTGGCATTAGTTTTACTTACCCATGAACATTCAGCACTGAAATCTTCAAACATGCGGTATTTAAAAAACAACAAATATACCTTAAAAATAGATTATTTAATAATTTTTTGGCCTCATAGACATCGTTGACATTAATTTATTCGCAGGAGCATTTTGGGAAAAAGCCAGAATCTAGATCAAAATTAGGACAACTATTCTTTCAGAGGAATACCGAACATTTCCGGTTTTTTGAAACCATGCTATCTGTTTTGGCAAGAAAACTATAAATAGACAACACTTTTACGAAAGGTAATAATCGAAAAAGCAGTTAAACAATGTTTTCAGATTTTTGCCGACTTATAAATTTTTATAAGTGTAATCTGTCTCACGGCTAACAGTGATGTGTTTAGGAAGCGATTTGAATTCCGTATAAATATTGGTATGAAAAGGATACCACTGGTTATTCGTGTTTCGTCAAACTTTTTTTCTAGCGAAATAAGCATATTTGTAAGCTAGGTTTGGATTTAAATTTTAGGTATAATATTGGCTTCCTATTTGTTGACAAGTTTTTTTATGCAATGTATTCTGCTAAACTCTGACACAAAATATCTTAAAATCATTATCGCTTTACCGCCGACTCACCTCAAATGAAAAGAGCGCACAATGTGAACTGTTTAGCTAACTGAGTTTGTCCTATATGTGTCTGCACATGCGTCGGTATTCGCTTTGCGGTATTGCTTAAGGTGCCCAACAGCAGCTCCTAAAGCATTCAACGGTGTGCGTGAGGCGTTATCATTCGCACAACTAGAATTGAATATCTAACCCCAAAGTGAGTTTGTCAAACACTGTAGGCACACATATTATTTCTTCGGGCTTGAAAAGGTTAAGTTCACTGCAGTCTAGAATGTCATAAAGAAGCTATATAAAAGCGGCCGTTATTGATTTTTACAGCTTCATTTTTTGGACTGACGTGTTCTCGACGATGTATCTACTATATAGGTGCTTGGTCAATGAGACATACACTGTGGAAAAAAGCGATGAGATAAAATTGATATTGTTGCTTCGCTAAGCCCTTAGTGTTTTTAACAAAGAAATCAACAAAGAAATCTATACAAAATTTGGAAGGAAACGGACTTCGAAAACTCTTATTTGCAAAAAAACGAATACAATAGTGAGAGCTAAGTAAATGTGTCACATATTGGCCGAGCGCTCAATGAAATCATGGCTTACATCGGTGTACTTGTCATGAAGTCAACCGAGATCACAGTAAAACTTGGGAACGTTCAAAACTAAAACAGTTGTATGGCCGTGCCCTTGTAGATGCCTACATTAATATTTGTGCTGGCTTGTAAGAATTATTTAACATATGTATTGCGAAAACTATCAACATTCAGTTGAGTCACTACAATTAAATTTTACTCGTTTCCATGAAACAGTGGCTGAAGACTAGCTATATCATTATTTTCGTAAATTTTATTTGACCCTTTCGTTCCCAAATGCACACATTTGTCGCAGGAGAAACTGCGCGAAGGGCTATTTCCCCGATCCTACATTTGGCGTATGATTCAACATGCGTTATTGGTCGTTCGATTTGTGGGGTTAATTGGCTGACTGAGCAGCGGCTCCTAAATGTTGCGGTTGTTGGCGTGTGGGACTAGCGCCTGCAGCTTCGATCATGCTGGCGTAAAGTTCAAAATTACAAATATATATTTCCTTATTAAAGGCTTGAAAGGTCAAAATCTATATGGCAAATGGACTTGTCCAAATGGAACTCTAATTGTGAATTGTGGAGATCGTGAACTTTTGTCTACAATTTGAGATGTTGTTTCTATATTTCCGTTTAGACCAACTAGATTAGAGAGTAGAAAGGCATTTGTTTCCAATTAATGCTGTGTTGGATATAATTTTTAGGAAATATAGTTCAACCATATTGTGCCGTATCGTAGTATTATAATTTAACTTGTCCACAAGATATTAATTTAGATTCTGACTTAAAAAATTTAAATTATTGATTTTTTATATTTCCAACTCACCCATGAATGTTTATAAGCTGAAGTGGCACACAAATGTGAATCATAAAGAATATATAAGAACGCTCAATTCCAAAGTTGTTGAGTTGTAGTTGTTTTTTACACCAAGAAGACGGCTACTATGATTGAGATGGAATAAACAATAATGTATTTATATTCGAACGAACATACATGCGTATAAATGTAAAAAGGGACAGTTAATGAAAATTGGATAAAATAGCTGGAAGTCAAAAAGATTATTTTTGAGACATGAGTGAGACGCCGGTTATCGTTTAGTGATGGCACAAAACAGAGCTACCGGTGTAGCATCGGCTGTATCTGTCTAGGAGTTTTATTCAGTATCGATTTCGTAACAATAATTTTGCTTTTGGCCAGAGTAAGCTAATCGAACTATAATAAAACGTCCTGTACTTAGAACTCATTTTACACAGTCTACAACCTTAGTATTTTTCTTCTAAAAGCTTCGGTAGCATGACGGGGTATATATAGTAACTGAAAGAATTGGCTTTAGAAATATTATAAGTGCATCGCCGTTATCTGCATGAATCTATTTGACCAGAAATGTTCGAGAATTATTTAGCATTGGACTTGCTTCTGAATGTTTAGCTACTTGCAAGGCTGTGATGAATATACATTTCCATCCCGACATTTAAAAAAAATATAAAAAAAATTTTTTTCTTGTATATGCTTTACTACGTCACGGGTGCCCAGAATCTGTCGGCTTAGGAAGTACATATCACTAAATGTATTTTCGAGAATCTTGACACTTTGGCATTACAAACAGTGCTATAGAAGCTCAAAATTTTTAGCAATCGCTTAGATGCATTTTTACATACGCAAAAATTTGACTAATTTAAACTTGGTGACCACAGAATAAGGGGTAGATATGCTTTAACGTTGGTGCATAAGACAATTTTAGAATTTTTTTTGATAAATATTCATCCGGTTTTATTGCCTAAAATTTGTCTTACCAATTAGTGGAATACTTTTGGTTGATTACACTATGCTACTATATAAATGCGAGGGAATCTTTGGAGTTGACTGTTGTGCAAGGAATTTGACATTAGCTGGGTACGGTTCCAATGTTATAACTACCATTTTTCGTTTTGTAGCTGTAGCATATATTTCTTGGCAAGTGACTTGCTTCCATACTAGTGAGATTTTTTCTGTTTTTTTACATTTGATGCATTTGCTACTGAGTATTTCGCATAACGATGAACAAAATTTTGCCGGTTAGATGAACCGAACCTGGATATTTTGGTTCTGGCTCGCGTACCCTAGCCACTGGCTGTGTTGAAGCTGTTGGTCGGTTCGTTGAGCACTCCCAACGTAGTGAGCGTACTGCAATGCACATACGAGGGAACAAGACGTGATGGATTTTTTTAGCGCTTCAAGTTATACATTGCTTTAGTTGGTCTCAAAATACATCAGAGATCTACTATTTGACACTATAACCTAATGAAATATATTACGTCGATCTTGTAGCCACGTAAAGATTATGGAAGAAATGAAATTCTGAAATCTTTATCACTCGTAAAGCTGCGTTTGTTGTAAAGTACTTTAATTTTATTTTTTTGCTTTTCAAATTTTTTTCTCTTTTTATCAAATGGCGTTTATCCTCTTGTAAAAAGCCACCATTTTTTTCAAACGGAGTATATTAAATTTGGTAACAAAACAAATCAATCAATGTGATTTAAATTCGAATATCTCCTATATTTGGAATTAATCCAAATGCTTTTTACGTTGACGTGGGCTTGGTATAATATTTGATGGTTCTTTTTGACTTGATTTTTCGGCTGTATAAATGTTAGGATTTTACCCGGTATAATTTTTGAGACCACAATCTTAGAACCAATAACCTTATAGTTTAGGAGTTAGCCCTGATTGGCGCCGTTAGTTATTTTTGTCTAAACAAACTTGTGCAATTGAAGGAATCGCATTACGCGTCAAGTAAATACTTTAAGGTTTAATAGAATTTATTATTTTTAGCTTCTTCGCAACTGATAATTCTTAGTTTAAAGGAACCTCCGTTAAGTTTAAGCTCTCTTGTCTTACGTTCGCGTATACATTAATTATAGAGCTGGGTTATAGTATAACACGCTACGTTAATAAAAAATCGGTATTTCATTATTTTTGGCTGGCTGTTAGAGCTAAAGCGCTGGCCGGACACAACAGCTAATTCATATTTTATATCGGTTGGTTCATCCGGCTACGACCATTGTTTATTGTTACTTCAGCAGGTAAGCACAATGATTATATTTTTGGGGGGAAATGGTCTAACCCACGTTTGAAAAATAACGACGGATAGGAAAAATGTTTCCTAGAGATTAAAAATTTCCGATGTATTTTTCATGTAAAATGCTGGGTGAGGATCTAACACGACGATTCTACCCCGCATAGGATAGGATGACAGTGGGTACTTACAGATGTCAATAAGTATAATTAAAACGTTGTATTCTTTTCGGCTGCACCAGTGAAACCTGTGTAGATTTTGCTTTGTAATCAGCTATACGATACCATCAGCTATACGTCATCACGATACTCGACATTTATACCAACGATTAATCAAATAACAAGAATTTGGCCATACTTCCTATGTCTCTCTTTGTAAATTCGGTTTTATCAAAGAAATTAATAATATCCTCAACATTTTATAGCTATATACAACAAATTTTGTAAAAACGTATAACTCCTGAGCAGTATATACGTTGCCCTATATTTTGAATGGGTTTACGCAAGTTTAACAGCACACTCAGTTTGATTATCGGTTCTTTTATTGTCTTACGATAACGGTTAATCCATTCACCTTTTCCAGTCCAAACGTTTGTATTTAGAGTTATTGCCTGTAAAACATGGTATGCAATGTAGTAACTTGGCTAATATGGGACACGTGTTGTGTTAGCACACTTTTATAATCACATGAGCCGACAGTGGATTGGACATAATCTATTTTTAGTTAAAACGGCGCGGTGGTTACACCACGATTAATCCTCATTTAATAATACAGAAGTAGTAGCTGGTAATTATAACTCCAAGAAAACTAAACATTTACATAGATCATAATATACCTGCATTGCTATTTTGCTAGAGTAATTCTCTAGTGAATAAATTAAGAATCTCACAGTCACTTTAACGATATTCGCATCCACTTATAGCAGTTCCATTATTAACTTACAATTATCGGGATAATTTAGGGAGCACAAGCAAGCTGTGATCTCCTAACGAATTATAAATATGAAAACATTTAAATACATACAGTTTAACCACTGCCTTTCTCTTGAAAGACGATACTATATCTGGCCATGTTTTGATACTGCTACTATAATACTGTTAGGATACTGTGGCTTAACTTTTGCACAAGCAAAATAATTAGTGTCCGTCGTTGGCTTAAAAGTATTTAGTTAATTAGCATTTGTTTATTTTAGGAAAGCCTAGACTGTTCTACTTTAGCAATGACAACGCCAAGCTCGGAAATATCTTGCCAATTTTTGCTATAATTTGCAACTTTATCAATTGATATTTGACGTTGTTACGGTCATTTTTGCGGATTGTAGGCTTTTTCGACGTTGTTGATCAAATTGGCTCTTATAACTATATTCTTTGCGTCATTTGTGTGCTTTTACGTGACATACTCGCAGCAAATTCGATCGCAGTTGACTTGGTGCGCTACTAGGTTAGTAGGTGTTTTATATTATGACGTAGTATTAACTGTTATATAGTGGCTACAACGTTATCTTCTCATTCTTGTGTACGGTCTACAATATTTAGAAGTGAATAAATACACCGACTATGCATTCCACAGTGAAATGAAAAAATTTTTTTTAAATATGGTAAACCGCTCATATCTGTGTTTTTGCGTGGTACCGTAGGCGCAATGCGGCAAGCAAATTTCATGAAAACCAGTTTTTGAGACAACTTGGATTGCTTGTGTTTTAATTTGTAACACCACACTGTTTATGACCGAACGTACAGATGATTGTTACCTTACTCTTTATTCACATTCTCAGCTAGTTAAATTGTTGGATATATTGATACGTGTAGACAAATACACAATTCTTTTAAAAATATATGTACATAATTTACATTAAAATGCGTGCATCAGTTGATTCATAAGCCATTAAAAAAATAAATGAAAACCTTTAGCGATCACACCTTTTTAGGAAGCGATGTCATTATTTTAATTCTACCATGACAGGTAACATGTTATTATAAGAGAAATATTTTGGCGACCATGATTTCTCGTTGTTCTTTGATTTTAGTCAAAAACGATCCAAAGTTCTAGAACGGAACTTACTAAGGATTCATTATTGTTGCATGATCTGTGTAACCTTATAAGTGCTGTCCACTTAGACTCTTTCTTTTATGAAGGAAAAAAGATAAGTGAATTTAGCATCTATTGTATTTTGGGGCGACTAAAATCTTCTAAGCTGTAATATTACTCCGGCCTTTATGATTAAAAATTCTCAGTTTAGCTTTGCGCCCCTTTGGTCACATAAAAACAACAAACATAACGCGAACTTTTGGCATGCATATACGTCGATATATAAAAAAAATCACCCCCTTTCGAAATTCTTATAATTTATATTTGTGCATTGATATATCGAAACTATTAGCACCCTTATTCCGGTACCACTCTGTAAATTAGAGGTAGTTGAAAAATGATGGTTTGATTCATTCAAATGTACCTGTAACAGGTGTATCCGCTCGATAATAGCATGGTGTCTACTTGAACACTGACGGTGACCGTACTTTTCCGTGTCGTGTTAGATGTTATACTTTTAATGTTATTTACCCGGCTTGGTTCGCTGTCCGCCCGTGGATCTATCTACTTCCTGAGTTTACTTTTTAGTAATTTATATTGGCGGGCGTCAGCCGATTGTTATTGTTTATCTTAGCAGAGCTCGATGTATAGTGTATGAGAATATAAGCAATACTTATATATAATTTAAC
>JASANE010009889.1:0-20487 GCA_030248225.1 Trileptium ribeirensis
AGATTCCTGGGACTAGTAGGTTACTATCACAAATTCATACCAAGCTACTCAGACATATGCGAACCATTGAACGAACTGAAACACAAAGACGCAGTATTTAAATGGACTCCTAAGTGTGAGGACGCGTTTAAGAAGCTAAAACAAGCGCTATTAGATGAACCAGTGTTAATACATCCCGATTTCACGCAACCATTCATCCTACAAACGGACGCTTCAGGATACGCAATGGGTGCAGTGCTCTCGCAGAAAACTAAACAAGGCCTCAAACCCATTGCATATGCAAGCAAAGCTCTGTTAGATTATCAACGCCGTTACCCCGCAATCGAAGCCGAGGCTCTCGCAATCAGATGGGCAGCGCTACACTTTAAGCATTACCTCGTAGGGCACAAATTTCATGTCGAAACCGATCATAAACCGCTAAAAGCTTTGTTTGACAAACCACCTAGGAACTCACGCTTATCTCAGTGGCGCAGTGAGTTACTACTTGAATTCGGGGGATTTGAAATACTATATAGACCAGGTAAAGAGAATGGAAATGCTGATGCGTTGTCGCGGGATCCTAGATACGACCCATCCATCAGCGAGGAACAAACAGGAGACACGTATGAAATATTAATGATGGGTCGGGGACGACCCACCGGACCTCGCCCACCCACAACCTGCGCAGCATGGGATCAATCGCACTTGCCGTATCCCGTACGCACAGTAACACCGCTCACACCTGGGGCGCCAACAGCGATAATAGGAAGCCCAATAGCTCCCCCAGGACAGCCAAACCCCGAGGCAATCCCATCGCAACTAGTTCCCGACACGCAGATAACTACAGTACCCCCAGCGACGCTAACACAGCAAGCAGCCACGCTCAGTGCTATCCCAATCAGAATGGATCCAGGAGGAACACCAGCAATGTCAGTACACACTACAACTATCTCGGGTTCTGGAGTCGGACCTCAGGCTCGAGGATCTAAAAGGCCACACCGGCCTGAATCAGAAACTGTAGGACTAAGAGCAACCACACTACCAACAGAGCAAGAATTTGATAGGCTCATGAAATTAATGATGCATTATGAAACTGAAATATTACCAACAGTAAGGATCGAGGACGCACAGGATACTCACGAAAACATATACCTACCATTCTTTTCAGACCTCCCAGATTTTAATCTAGTACGGCTCTTGCCGTACATCCAAAGAAATGACCCAGAACTGGGTCCAATTTGGTGGTATCTATACAACAAAACACGGCCTAAGGCCGAATTGGGCGCACTAAGAATAGAAATGCGAGCTCATTACTTCGAGCTAGCTCAGGACACCAAAATATTATACATGCATCCGTTACAGCCAGGTGACATAAATTACAAACTGTGCGTCCCAATTACACTAGTACAACAGGTACTCAAACACGAACATAACACCTTATATGGAGGACATCCTGGCCGCGATCGACTACTAGCAAAATTAAAACAATTTTACTACTGGAAGGGTATGTCAGAACACGCACAGCAATGGATCAGGCGATGCACTCTATGCCAATCCGCGAAGGACCCAATTGCTCGGATAACCACCGGATTGGGTAGGGTTCCGTTGGCAAATCAACCAATGTATCGTGTATTCGTAGACATACTCGATATTCAAGTTCGGTCGCAAGCGGGTAACCGCTATGTTATTGCATTCATCGACCAATTCACAAAATTCGCAATAGCAGTGGCAATAAGGCACCAGGATGCACACACAGCCGCACACATATTTTTATATGAGGTAGTCAACAAGTACGGAGCTCCCAGGGAGCTATATTCCGACAGAGGAGGTGCTTTCACCGCACATATGTTTGAAAGCCTGTGCCAGGAAATGCACATATTTCGGCACATGAGTTTAGCTTATCACCCTCAGGCAAACGGTGAAATTGAAAGATTTAATAGGACCCTACTATATTTGTTACGAGTAAGTGTACCACAAAATGATCATCACTCATGGGATGTATCATTACCATTTTGCATCATGGCTTATAATTCATCAGTACACACAGCAACAAAATATCCACCATTTTTGCTCATGCATGGATTCTATCCTAGGCTCCCCGGCGAATACGACACGCATAGCGCAGCTACAGGATACACAGGAGCTCATTCCTATAGAGCCAACGCGCAGCGCTGGATGGCTTCTATTAGGGAACGCGCATACCAATCAATGAGAGCCGCTCAAGAGATAAATCAGCTAAGGTACAATAGGCGAACCCGCGAACCTCGCTATCAAACAGGTGAGTTAGTTTGGGTCTATAGGCACGACACCACACCAGGAACATCTAGAAAACTTACACCTCGTTGGTGCGGACCATACAAAATACTAAGGATCACTCCGCCATGCATGAGTGTAAGAATGCATTCCAACCCGGAAGGCATGGAACATGTCGTGCACATTAATAGGACAAAACCATGTTTTAGGGCATTAGATCCAGTACCAAACGTAGGAGACTGGTTAAGTCAGGTACACGCTTCAGTACTAGAAAGAGGTTTAAATGAACCAACCCAACGAATTATCGCTGATAGGGATTTCGTTACTGAAATAGAACCCGTAGATGAGGTAGCAGTGCGCACTGTAAGAACAGCAGTCAGTGATAGTTCAGACACCGAGAGTATAGAAATGGGTGACCCTAACGATCCTAACTTATATCGCCGGACTTATGCTGAGATTGAGGCAGAACAAGCAGCAATGGAACTCATTGAGTATCGAACGGACGACTACGAACCGCAGAATCCAAGGACGGTCAGGAATCGGATTCCTCTGACTGATCCAGATAGAGAAATAGAACCATCTTGGCCGCCGATATCACAGGAACAGGTTACCAGTCAAGAGGCCTTTTCATACATACCAGAACCTGGTAGCCGAGACACGCAGGTAGAATATGGACAACACACCGTACCAGTAACAACGATGGAAAGAATAGTAGCTACTAGCGAGGAAGTTCCATTCGGCGTACCGACAGTAGGTGTAGGCATACTCGAAGGACAGCATTTCTACCCAGCGGACATCACGCTATCTACTACGCCACGCGGAGCTTCAGGAGGAATTGTCGTACCTGGCCCATACACTTCAGGAGACCTACGCTATGCAATTATGCTCGCCGCACAGGACCATCCGTTATTTCAATCACGACCAGCTGAGCATATTATGGCATCACGGCTGCGGATACCAATGGAAATGTCAACTCAAACTGTAGGAGACTATACGACAATACGCCCTTATAGCGCTCCACCAGCAGCTGCCGACAGACCTATGTCTCCCCATCAATACGTTTTCCGTGAGGTAGCCTTTACACAGCCACCAGGGTCACCAATGTCCAGCTACCTGTCAGAGACATCTGGTGAAGGTACCACGGTGGACGTGAGAGCAGCCGAAGCGGACGACGAACTAACCAGCCAGACATCGCAGGACCCCTCTTCAGCTGAACGACGTGGTCAAGCAGGACAGGAGACGTCCAGCAGTAGTTCTAGGACGCCTACTACGCAACCAGGAACCTCCGACTCACTAAGTGAATTCACGCTCGCGGAATCAAGTAGTGAACCACCCGCCCACCGAATGGGGATCGTTCGTGCGGTAACCTTAGATACCTATCCCCGCACACGAGCATCGACAGAAGAACGAGGAAAAGCACTTGTTGGACGGGCCACGCAACGGAAACAAATTGTATCAACTCGAGGAGGTTTGACCACCCAGTCTGGCGCCACTGATCAGCCAGGACCATCCACGGTGACCATCACAGAGCAGGTACACCCCACTACTGCTGCCACTACCTCCTCAGGAACAATACGCCTTAGCACGACTCATGCGACGACCCCAACTAGACACTTACTACATCGCCAGGCCAGGGATCGGGTCTTTAGGCCATACGGCGCAGCATCAGACGAAGAGGTAGGAGACGCCTTACGCAGACCTAGACGTGTAACCTTCCAGGAACCGAGGACGACCATCACTGAAGCAGCAGGAACATCAACTAGGCTAGCCTCTACTACACGCACACAATCCACCACTGTCACCACTTCAATGACAAGCGCACCAACACCAACCCCACGACAACTTTTGATGGAAGGACGCTCGCCAGGCGGGACGCAGCCACCAACCTCATTCCCCCGATATCCTTCTAGCCAGGAATTACATCCTGCAGCTTGGCGACGACGGACACCCCGACCACCACCCCATGAAGAGTCCGACTCGGACGACCCTGATCTACAGGTGGACTAATCCTAACCACACTCGCACGTACCTCAACACTAGTAAAAACGATAGGCCAACAAAAGGGGGATAGAAGAGGGGATCCGAAGCACATTCATAGGTAAACAAAGCTGTCTTTGTACCAAAACTTATCTCGGTATACACATTATAGATGCGACGAAGTCACAGCACCAACAACGTTCAAGGACGGTTGATACCAAAGGGCGTGCCGCACGTTCCGATGGTTTGTGGCGGCGGCGTCTACCCGACGGTGCCCATCTATCGCATTCAACGAGGGCCGCTCGTGCAGATCTTCGCCTCCAAAGGCACCTGTCGGCCCTTGCTAGCCAACGAAACTACGACACTCGACACATTCGAGCATAACGGGCGACGCCTATCCAGCGCGTCCGAACATTTTTACCTCAGCATCTTGGAGCTGCTGGGATTCGACAACGCCGGCAAGGAACTGGCTAAAGCGGACATCAGCCCAATGGAGCTACAACTCCGCAGCATTGCCTTACTACGTCGGCTGCCACTTAAAAGGCGGTATATGCTCCAGGCCTACTATCCGCACGTCATGCGGCCGATTCTACTGGCCAAGTTCGCTATGATCGAATGTGCGGAAGAATTAGAGGCCACCGGCGACCGACTTTTGCTTAGTGCGGCGTTCGACGACTTTTGGGGAACTGGCACGAGCACCGTCCAATGCTGCTGTGACCGCACGTTCCATAACGTGACGGGTCGTCTGCTCGAAGAAATCCGGGCATACCACCGGGATGGACTTGTGCGATGGCCCCAGGTCATAGTCGTAGGTGACGAACAAGCGTTGCCCCTACTCAACGTCGCCGACCAGCATAACTGGCTGGTGTTCGCTTGGCCACGTATGGAGATGGCCGACCTGATCCAATGGGCCAACGCATTCGCTACGCCCCAAACGGACTGTGTGATTGTTATCGGCGGATATGGCAAGCTATGGCGGGATGACAACACCGTCTTTTCGCCTAGTGCGTTTACCAAGCGCATCAAGCGAAAGCTGGAGGTGCTTGAGCGGCGAATCCGGGAAAATTACATCGCTCCGCCGCCACCGCAATGGAACGCACTTAATTACACCAGCGAGGCGTGGGCGACGGAGTTGCGCATGCGGAAACTGAGCCTCACCGAACAACACCAGGCCCTGCGGAACGTCATCATGCCCGCATGGTCGGTACCATTGACGGCACCCGAAGCCTGGGACACGGTCGGACCGTTCAACCGGGGTGAGGATCGCCAACGATGGGCCGAACCGGTGGTGGCGCCCGTTTATCATGCGGAACTGGTCAACTGGGTGGGCCATTACGTTCGCTGTACCGGGCTCTTCCGCCTCGGCGAACAACGCAGGGCTGACGAGGAAAAGGAAGAAGAATAGGATTTAGAGGGAAACTTGTTTGCACGTAGGTACCTCCAGCCAAAAGAAAGCAGGTAACCAATAAAAAAGCCATAGAACACCCTAGAGCAGTATAAAACGCAGCCTCTTAGGGCATAGAGAATTCCGTCTACGGACGCGCGCGAGAAATCCGGAGCAGAGGTAGAAATCACGCAGCCATACTATCTGATCACACTACTATGCGAAGCGTAAACCGACTGTTGTGAGAAAGGACGAAACCTATAAAGGTTATATTGTTACAGATGGACAACAGCGTTCGGCAACGCGGTGAGGACGACACAGACAACAGCAGCGTTCGGCGACGCAGCGACAGTCAATTGGACCAAAGCGTTCGGCAACGCAATGGCAGCGACACACGACGATCCGAAGGCGGTCCAGCCCGACGGGTATCAGCAACCGGACCGTATGCTCCGCCCGAAGCAACCACGTACCGCCTGCCTGTTATTCCAACGTACCACGTTGACCTAACGAAACCGTACGTTCCATTCTTGTCGCACGGTATCGAATGGCCGGAGCTGTCCAACATGCACGAGGCAGCGACACCCTTTCATCACGACAGCTCCAACCGTCGAACAACACTACCAAGTAAGGGTGCTCCTCGTACTCGGCCTGATGGAAGCGGCCAAAGAACTAATGGACATGGTTGGGGCGCCGCTGCAAATAAAGGCGAGAGCCCGGGCGCTAAAAGGCGAACTAGTTGACAATATTGCCAGCGCTCGGCTCAAACCATTGCTGGAACACATAATGCGTCCAATCCTGCTCCGCAAATTCACCATCCCTAGCTATGCTCGGATTCTACACCTGACTGGTAGCCGACCGCTCCTGGAGGTAACTACTGACACCTTCTGGGGCGTCGGACGCACAATTCAGCAACTGCGGCAAGGCGAACGCCCTGGACATTGCCACAACGTCATGGGTCGGCTTCTGGAAGAAGTGCGGGAATACCTCACTTCAGGCTATGCTTGCTGGCCACACGTCATCATCATGGGTGACGCACTCCCGCTGCCACTGTTGGAAATAGCCAACGACAACAAATGGCTGGTCTGCACCTGGCCTGGCACCACGCTAATCCGCATGATCCAGCTTGCCAGCGCCGTTTTAACGCCGTTAACTAAATGCGTCATCTTACTTGGAGGCTACCAATACATTTATCGGAAGGCGCAACCGGAGCAGCTCCATGCGACCAACCCTAATGCAGCCTTCAAGAAGATAAAACGCCACTTAGGGATGCTACCAACACGCGCACCCATTGTAGTCACACCGCCGATACCTCGATGGGCCGCGACCAACCAGGATGCAACGTCCTGGACCATCGAATTTAAACGCATAGTCGCTAACCATCGGCAACAACATGACGCATTCCATAATGTCTATTTCCCGAACTGGCCAGTCGCTTTTAACGCTGCTGACGCCTGGGAACGAGACGAGCCGCACATGGAGTGGCAAGAGCGCCCACAGTTCGAGGAACCCATGGTTTCCAGGTATTTCCTGCGAAATTTGCGGGAGTGGGTTAGCCAACTGGTGCGCGATGCCGAACTCGGCCGCCTAATGCGGTAAGCGAGCGCGACAAAGGAGGTAACGTGCGGAGCCTAAAGAATTGGACAATGCGTGCGAGTATTTACGAAAACCTAAGTAAAGGATAAAAAGGATGATGAAGAGCAAGTAGGGCGAGCGACAGCGAACTGTACGACATAAGTAAGAGCATAGACAGTGAATAAGCAGTAGGACCACGCAGAACAAGCAAGACAAGACAAATCCAGCCCATGAAACTGAGTAATAAGGACGGAACAAATCACTCCTGAATGGCCCCACGCTAGGAAAATTAATTACGTAAATCAGAATAAATAAAGTATAACTCCAATGCAAACCAAAGTACTCAAACGGAAAATCACGAGTGGTATAGATAGCTCCTAAATAATCTGAGTATAATAGCATCTACCACCAAAATTTCAGCGAACTAGCCAAAACCCAGTATTAACTTATCCAGTAAAGCTACCAAAATTTCAACAAAATGGGGACTTCTGGGAATAGGCACCCCGGCGGCCGGACCTTTTCCTAGGGTTTCCTTGAATCTAGGGCATGGGATCAACCCTGTCCAGAACCTTGGAGGTACGTGCTGAAAAGCTAATAAGTTGCAACTGTATATAAATATTGTTGTGTTATTGCTATATTACGTGCGGCACGGGGCCACATTTTCGGTCCCATTAATGAAAAATAAATGGTATTTTCGGAAAAATTTTTTTCAAAGACACCGAATTTTACAAACAGGCACAAAATATTATAGGCCATAAGGGAAAACTTCCAAAATTACCGAAAATAAAGGGAGAAGGGACGCGTTTTTGGTGATAACCAAGTAAATTGATCGTCCTTCTACCCTCGATTTAGCGAAATTTTAACAACTTTTTGGAAATTTTTCGGAAAACTTTCGAAATTTAGGCAATTTTAAGCCCAAACGGGCTAAGTTTTACCAATTTCACGCCCAATCAGGCCAACTTTTCGAATTTCACAACAAATTTACTTAATTGAAATCAAGGGCTGTACATCACATGGAATTAATCATACAAAATTTTCACTTTCTTTTCGTATCTCGACAAATTTAACTTACTACCATAAGTAAGGAGTCCATAAAATCCAAAAAATTTTAAAAGATGTAACAGCCCGAGTTTTTCGTGGGATCTTAAACATTCAAAATCAGGCCAGAAGGGCCTCGAAATTTGGGGAATAAAGGGCGATCGGATACCGGTGGAGCGTGATCCAAGGATTTATTGTTGTATTGAAAATCGTTGAATACAATAAAATATTGTACCGTATTCTATAAATGTGTCATCACGCTCCACCAGCCCGAGGCGCGCGGGGTGATTTCGCACCTAAAACCGAATCAAAATTTTGTTGTGAAGGTATCCGATCGATCCCAGGATTATTACTGGTTATAAATAATTTGCATAACTATGCTATTGATTTGTATTTGGAGATGGTACGGATGCGTAGTCGGATCGGCCGGGGACAAGGGGAAAGACTTCACGTTTCACCACAATCGAACTTAACTGATTTTGTTGACTAGGTGCCCAAGGGTCGGTTCCGGTGCGCATCCGAAAAGGTTACGTCTTCATAATTGTTGTATCATGGTAAAACGTGTATCGTATAAGACGCCAAGTGTCAGGATAGGTCGGGGTGTTGCACGAAACCATCATGACAAAAATTGCGTTTTTGAGCTTTCTACTGTTTTAGGACCTGGGAAGATCAATCCTGACACGCCGAGAAGAGAAAAAACCGTCATTTTATTATCATTTTATTTCATATCTGTTTTAAGGGACGTTTTGAATACCTAGGAAGAACGATAAAATTGACCTAAAGCGACAAAGGTTTTAATTTTAAAGGGGGGTAAGAAAATTGAAATTTTGGGGGTTTTTACAGATTATAAAGAAAAAAGGGGCCATCAAACTATTATTGCGGCTTCATAAGGATTCAAAATCACGCGCTCGGGTCAACTTACTCCCGACCCGTAAGTACTTATGGACCCCCGACCCAGCGTTTAAACTCCCCAACTTTAGGGCCTTAAATCACTATGTCTCAAACCAAAACTCCCAAATTTTTGGAGCCCCGTACCTTAATTGGGTCCTATAATATCCATTTCAAGGAAAACCGGGGCCACCCGCCCCAACGGATCTCCACAGGATTCCCCTAACTCAGTTGGGACCCAAAATTCCGCCATCGTGCACGCATTCCTCTGCCTCTAACGGGCTTCCCATGGGATTCACATTAAAATTAAAGCTCTCATCAGTAGGCGACCAGCCAGGGCATGGATATGATCCCGCCCCCGGCCGCCTACTCCTCTCCGTTCCTGAAAAAAATATACAAAAACTTACAAAATCCTACTCTACAAAGAGCGCCTGAAGCGCTGATATATATTATGATCTTTGGAACCTAGCGCCGACCAGCGCGAGGTTTAGGTTGTTTACGCCAATTATTGGCACCCGTCGGCCACTGTCCTGTTGATATCAGCTTTGGCGATGTTTTGCTGGTTTGCTCTTTATTGCTCGATAAGGGCACGGGCGCCCACTGTTTACAATATTGTGTGCCTCTGTATATTATTTTATTGTTCATAGTCAGAAGATAAAAGTGGCGCTTATATGCTTGGTCATTTATTATGTCGTCTGCGAGTTTTAAAATGTTTTTCGGAATGCTCGAGTTTTGGACATCAAAGTGACTAGTAGGCACACGAGAAAAAAAAAGGGGGGGGTAGAGAGACAGTATAAAAGAGACTGCCCGATTCCCCGATCGGGGCCAGTCGACATTTTCCTTTTAAGCTTTGGCGGTTGTCGCCACCGTCAGAATTTCTGTAGGTTTTTGTTTTGCTTTTTCCCCTCTTTCGCTTGGGTATACCAGGGGAGGCTTCTTGCCGTGCCTCCACGGTGGAGAGCTTTCCTTGGTTGAATATGTGTTTCGATCTTAAAAGGGCGTCCTTTGCGGGCGTTGGAGCGTCGGAAGGATGCTCCGTGCGCCCGTAAAGGTCGGCCCCCGTCAAAATTCTCAGGATTAAGCTATATTGCTCAAAAATTCATATTCACGCATATATCGACTGGCTCCCCGCTCCCTGGACGTTATTTCTCCGTTCTCCAGTCCGGGGAGTGTGCAAAAGTTTTATCCTAGGGCAACCCCGGAGAGTAAAATTTTCATTCTAAGGCAAAAAATTTTGTTAGTAAGCAGAAATTGGTGAATCTAAGGCAAACGAATGTAATCGAAATTTTGAATAAAGCCTAGGATCAAGTTCTCCGTGGGGCATTCAAAAGGGTGCATAGGTCAAAAGGAAAATTTTGATACTGCGAAAAGCTCAGCCAAACTACATAGGTGGTAATAGGAGTGACCCTGGGGCCGTAGCCGTTTGCATCCACGGGTGACACGCGTTGTCCTCGACTGTTGGAAATTGAGCTTCAGCGTCGAATCCTCATTCGTTCGCTGTTTCTTCTGCGCCAGGTTAGATTCTGATGCAAACGACTGCGGGCTCGAGGGTGGCAAAGTTCTAAGGAAATCACTAGCTGAGTAGAGAACGAAACAGGAGCTGGAGCCGGCGGTGAACTAAAATATTCTGAGCCTGGGTGGCACGTGGGTTTTCTAACCGTGCAACTACGGGAAGAACTCAGGTCGCCACCCACTCCCGGAGCCCTCTGGGAGCGAATTTCAAATTATTCGGATCGTTCGCGGGCCACTCCAGCTTCTGCCGCGAATACACAAAATTTGGGCAACCTTTACATTGAAGAAGAAAGGGGGCAGTTTTGCATGGGAAAAAGGATTGAAATGACTAGCCCCGTTCAAGCAGGATTTTCGACTAGGGATGCTGTATTTATTCAGGATCTAATGCTTGCCTCGGGGTACCTTGCAGGGTACCCAAACTAAATTTTGTTGTGTTATAAGTCTTGTAAATAGCCTTTTGTACACCCCGATTGGGTGACAATTTTGAAGAGTGTAAAATTCAAAAAAGGGTTTTGACAGTAAAACCGTTGAACTGTGTGCGTTTCATGTAGCAGCTCGGAACGTCTTGTCGGAAGATCCAACGCCCTCAGAGAATTCAGGATTAAACTAAGCTCGAAATCGAATCTCGTGTAGGAATGAACTCAATTTGGTCAAGATAACTTCCCCTCGAACTTAACCTCGCTGTCGCAAGCACCCTCGCGTCTCCCGTGTAAATTGCTGGACCTGCCTCTGCGCTGCACCTCGCTTCGAACGAGTGTATGTCTGAACTATTAGGAACCCCTCGCCGTCGTGCTCCTTCGTCACCAACCGCCGCATTGCTTACGTTGTGTCAAGATAGTGTGCGCCCAAACACTTGATCGTCGGATACCAAGGCTCAGTATAAAAGGGACCGGGGCGCTCGCCTCAGTGCCCTAGTGTTGCCTTAGATTCTAGACACGGTTGCTATGATTGGAACAGAGAATGTCATAAGGAGCTACGGCCACTACGGTAGGGCTACTGGGCACATGACCGTGTATACTCTAGTCTTCAGGATGCTGCTTTAAGGCACAACAAAATGGGGAATCTTATTCAGCTATACTAGGACCAGAGAATATCGCTTAGGGGATTAAGTGGATAATGAGGGGAAGGCGAGTCAGCCTTATTACCTGTGAGTAGGCTTAGCGGTTGACTCTCCATCGGGGGACCTCATACCATTAGACACGTGGGCCAATATAGGGGCCAGGCCGAACACCCTGGTTAACCCGCCGGCAGCCTGCTAAGCTAATCGGTTCCCTTAGGTCATCGCTTAGATCACCGGGGAGTCGTGGAAGCCGGGGTTGTCCGGGCACCACACACGAAGGAAAACGGTGGTGCAGCTGGGATCCCTTAGGGCCAGAACTGGTCCTAGTACACTAGACATTACCGGACGTCCTTTTATACGCCATGATATCGGAATATTCATAGAACCATATCATGATGCAGAAACTGTAACTGAGGTGATTTAACAATATTTTCGTAAAGGTTTAACTACTTTGTAGTGCCACAAATGTGTGGTATTTAGTTTTTAGTATAAAAACAATGGGGGAAGTTGAATTAATTTTCTTTGGCTTTTAACCAAAAACATATAAGCACTTGTTACATGAGATGTTGTAGAATATTATTACCGCGGTGTTCAACAACTCTTGGCGCATAGGGGAGAGGGTATATCCATGAAGCGCCGTACTCACCTTCCCGTCGATGCTTCGCGATCCCACTGAGAGGTAGGCCGATCGCCTCTCGAGAGATAGCCCGATCCCCCTGAGGCTCCGTACCTCCCGCACACCTCGGCGCGCGAAAAAGTGAACAAAACTAGGCAACAATTGAAGGAACATACGTAAAAAAGGGGAAAATTGGTAAAAATCGCGGGAAAATTGGCAAAAATCGGGAAAAGTGGGCAAAAATTAGAGAAATTTTGTGTGCCATAAATTTCGAAAATTTATCCACCCCGACGATTTACCCCACGCCGGCCGGCTGACCCCCCACCCCGGGGCCCGCTATAGTCCCCCAGGGACTACGGAGCTAGCCCATATATGATAACACGAATCTTTATGCCATTTGTTGTAATTATTGTTAGCGCTGGGGTGAGAGCTTTGGAGGTAGTGTTTTGAAAATGGCTATCGAAAAAGACGTTGTTTGCAGATAGTTGCTACCAAGCCTTCCAGATTTGAACAAACGTCGTTTGTTATGTATTACTGATAAATTTATCGTGTTTTTCCGCAAGGCAGATTATCATATCAAAGCAGATAACTTGATTTTTAGTGCAACGCCTTTAAATCAGAGACATGTCTGAAGAAGTTTACATATTGTTATCATTGGTTGTAATCAACGAAAAGAAGCGGAGTTACTGGTGGAGATCAACGAAAGAAAATTAGCTATTTAATTTGCATATATTAATTCTGAATATTTGTAATTGCTTATTCGCTTGTTTCAATCACTTACGCTCGTTTTAGTTATCGATAGGTAGTAGCTAATCAAGTTTTATTTTCAAAGATAGATTTGGTATAATTGTTTATGAAGATTTAAAAAATATTTTTTGTAATAAATTTATATGGCTCCAAAAAAGAAGAAATCTTAAGCTAGTTCTTCCGATTCTTCGGATAAGTCAGAAACGGTAGTTGTCAAAAAAGATGACTTGAAGTTTAAATCAAATCATCAGCATTCAAATTGTTTGCGGAAGTTGGGGAAAACGTTAGGAAAAGCAGTCAATATTGCCTCTGATTACAAATCTTGGGGTTCCCGGATGCCGAAACTTGTTAAGCGTTTAAAAAAAGCAAAAACAGTATTAATTAAAGAGGAAAACAAATTCTGTTGGCAGGTAATTTTGGATATAGAGCAGCGTCAGTGTTGCAGAAATCCCAAAAATATGGGTATCTGCCACAGAAAGTTTGGTAGTCGGGATGCAAGCGTGTAACAGTGCAGCAACGTTAAAGGCACAACTGGACAATCAGCCATTTCGTGGCGGGCGGGGTGCGTCGGACTACGGACCCCGGCATTTCTTCGGAGGCCCCAGACGGAATCCTAACCAACGAGACATCTGCTATTTGTGCCGCCAAGGAGGTCACTTTGTTTCCAATTGTCCGAAAAACAATGTGCAGCAAGAGTCGATTGCTCCCGGGGATTAGTTGTTTTGTGGACAATATGGAATTGTCACAAAATGCCAGTGATATGCTTAAAAGTAAATTGGTCTATTTAATTTCGAAGCACAGGGCTCTTACAGCTGTCAATGCAGTTAACGGTCGTTTGCGTAAATGCATCCAATTTTGGCGCAACATTTGTAAAAATCCTGTTTTATTATTTTTGGTTGAATTTAGATATACAATTCTAGTTTTAGGTACAGTACCGGAAATGGTAATAGTGAATAACAGATCCACGTTGCAGCACCAAGCATTTGTTTGTACGGAATTAAGACAATTACTTGATAGAGGTATTATAAGGGAGGTAACCATGGATGAATTGATTATTTGTATTAAGCTTTTATCGGTTGTAAATAGCAGTAATTAATTGAGGTTGATTCTTGATTGTTCTGCACTTAATAATTTTATTGTCAAGTTTAAGTTTACTTAGGAAGGGTTGCAGAAAGCTGTGCAGTACGTTTAACGTAACTGGTTTATGGCCAAACTAGATCTAAAATCTGGTTATTACCACATTGGCATTAATCCTAAATCTCAAAAATATTTAGGGTTTTCTTGGGATCTTGAAAATATGGGTACTAGTGAAATATATGTGTTTACAGTGTTGGCGTTTGGAATTTCTTCAGCACTTTATATGTAACAGGCCCGTTCCGGCCCGCTACGTGTATTTCACGCGATTTCGACGGTAAACTTACTCAAACGTGTCTCACATGGAACCAGACATAGTTTGGGGGAAATAGATTTTCAGGGGTTGCATGGTGCCATGCTTGTCAATAACTGTTTTGCTATTTTGATACATTCATTTTGTTGTGGATATGTTTTTGGAATTGATTTGATCTTTATACCATTGCATGTTGACATTCTATAATCGTATATCATGTCGGACGAGTTTACTCAGGCATTCCGGAAGTCTGATTAGGGCGAAGGTTCAAATTCAGAAGAGAACAGGAAAGAGCCTGTAACTGGCAACAAGATAGGGGATCCGAACGGAACTCGACCACTTCCCCCATTTCCCTATTGGAAATTCAAAATTCTGACCGTCCGGGAATAGGAGGCATTTGACAATATAAGGGATTGGGAAGTGATCAAAATCAAGACTATCAATTTTAGCTGGTTCAAGCAAACTACAGCTTAGTAGTCGTAAAAGTAAGCTGAAACAAATGGGTTACGGTAGTTCCCGAATATTCGGAAACAACGGACATCGGGCCTGTTTATCGGCCCGTAACCGTCCAACGGGTGATATTTCCCGAAAATGCCCCGAGTACTTTTCGGTAGAGAATTTTTAGGGCTTTCGAACGAGGTCAACATGTCACAAATCGCTGGAGGATTTCCCGACATATTCTAGCGACGAACCGGCGAAAGTTCAATTGACAGCCATTACCTACGCTAGGTTTGGCTGGTGACCATAATTCCGTGTGGACATAACCTAGACATACATGGATATATAGTTATGCATGTATATATATGTGTATATATGTGTGTACTGTCTGATTTTCGTTCTTCGGTACATCTGTTTTTCCGCCTCACCGTGCAAATCCTTTCTTTTAGGGTGTCCTTTGACGCCCCGAAACTGCTTGACCAGCGCCCTAGCAAATGGTTTTTCTTGTAGCCGTCGGATCATTGAATGAAAGTATGCGTGTTTCTAAGTAGTCTAACCATTTAGGCATCTGACGAGGCCAGGCGGGTCTCGACCTGACCTGCTAATCCGTTGTTGTATGAATTATTTCTTTTGTTTCCAATGCATCACGAAAACTGAACCTAAATCCTGTCAGTTTACACCGATCCCTTACCCGACCCCTGACACTAAATGCGCTCATAAGACCCCTCATTCTACTCGCCTGCTTTTGGCAAGTACAACGATATCCGGCAGGTCTCTGCCGGACTCCTCGTTAGCTCGCTATAACCCCGTAAAGTGCCCCAGTTTGACATGCCGACTGAAAGTGGGTACGAAACAACCGAAAATTCATCCCTAACTCGAAAGTAGGCAAATCGCATGCACCACGTCGAGACATCTCCAAAGATGCCCGGCGGGTCTCCGTCAGTTGCTCCGTTAACCCGGGACGGCCCACGAAAGCGCCCCCACCACTATCGACACTCTCTCTATCTGTCGTGATTTTAGTGCCTCCCTAACCGCTGCTGTTAGGGCAGGAAAAACACCCCTCATTTGAATTGCCTTCCCAAGGCGAGTCCAACGATACCCGGCGGGCGTCGCTCCGCCCAACCGTTAGCGCGGGAAAGCCCGCTGAATCCCCGTATACTAACACATGTCGGAACCTAAAATTGGGTCCCGACCCGCCACTGCGTCCACCCCCCTCGTGTTTGGTATCGTTCGGCCCCGTTCTTCGTCCTGGGACCGAATTTCACCCCGGCCCCTCGAAAATCCCTCGGGAACCCCCTGTCCCGCCTCCCTTCCCGTGCCCCTTCTTTTCCGCTTTGCGTCCTCGTTTCTTTTCCTTTTCCTCTCTCTAACCGACTTCTTTGGTCGGTTGTCGTTATCGTCGTGGTTGTGTTGTATTCGGTGTTGTTGTTGTGGTTGCTGTGTCGCTGTGTAGTTGTTGTTGTTGTTGTTCTGCGTGTTTCTGGTGTAAACTTGAGCGACCTTTCTGTCGCTCAGGTCGCATGAGTATTGTATGTATATGTGTATGTATAGAGGGATATGGACATATATGTATATAGAGTATATAAGGAAATGACAAAAAACAGGACGGACGAGGACAATACGTGTAAAATTCTACTAAATTTGTAAGTTTTACGGACGGACTGGACAAGGACGATTAAGAAGAACCGGGGGCATGTTTAGGGCACTCCCGTGGGCTCCGGGAGTTCCTGAATAGGACCCTCGATAGATCAAAGGGTACATAGGAATGTGCTGCGCCCCCAAGCAAAAAAGGAGTACATTCCCGCCATACGTTCCCCCTCTTTCGGGACGTCGAAAGACGCCCTGTCGGGATATCTGAAAAGCTGTCAGATAGGAATGTTTGGCTTTATCTTATAAGGCGAGATGTAAACGTGCAATGTTTGCACATTTACCCATGGATTTGGTAGTAAAATTTGGCCCCAGATGGACTTTTAATAAGCTTAAGTAGGTGATGGATGGGGAAGCTAACTCGCTAAATAGCAGAAATTTAACCTTAAATCGACGAGTTAGCTGGTGGGAATTTGATGAACGAGGACAAGAAGACAAATCTGTCCTGAAATGAGGACAGACTTCCAGCTTACTCCAAGTATTTTATATACAGAAGTAGATTTAAAATTTCAAATATGACGGGTGACCCAACCATTTGGTAGGACAGTTGGGGGGATAACGGATAATTTAGGATTAGGTAAGAGATTTAAGAGATCTGAGTAATGATCTTTAGATCCATTTTTGACATAAATTTAAAAGTAACGATGGATGAGGTTCAAGATCTCGTTGGAATTTGGGCTAAAATTCACAGACGTTCGACCTCCGAGTATTCGGAGGGTTCAAATTTGATGTCGGCGATTTCGATTGAAGCCGACTCTCTCTAAAGGGGACCCAGGGTTTACGATAGCTGTCAAAAATAAAATCTTGGAAATTTTTCGATTGGGCGCCCGGATTTGAATTAGAAAAGTGGGCGTCAAAAGATTATCACCGATTGGATGGCGACAAAATCGCTATCCTTCAACATAGCCGAAAATTTTGAGGCGACGACTGCCGCGTCGTCTCTTGGAATCAGTTCGACTTCGGGCAGCGAGGAGTTCGGTCGATTTTACTGACCGGCTCCGACGCTTGAGTTTATTGTATGGTTTCGCAATTTGTGTTACTCTTTCGTGTTTCTCTTTTGATTTGCGTTTGGAATGGGATTCGACCGACGGAGGACCCGCGCAGACATCTTTTGTCTCGCGGAAGGGGACTAGCTATTGCTGTCCCGGATCAAACGTTGTAAGTCAGGAGGAGCTGCAAGAGTATGGGGGTTTATTTTCCCCAGACCCGAATGTAACAGACCAAAATTTTAGTTCGCTGTAGCACTATGTATCCTCTATAGGGTGACTGGGCGCCCGTCGATGGGCGTCCCACTTCCCACACCGGTCCGCCTCGTTTTACATGTTCTTTGATAAACCTCCTCGAGTCGAGTTCTGTTTTGGGCATTTCGAGCGATTACACGGGGGGAGTGTTACGTCGTGAGCACCATAGTCGAAGTCATTCTGATTCCCCGTGGTCATAGGTAAGATAAACCAAAATGGACGCCTCTCGTCCATACTTTACATGATCTGTCGCGCTTGAGTTAGGGCTTGTGAATTTTTCCTGAGCTGACCACGGTAAAATTTCATCTCGAAACTATAGGGAGTTGTTAGCTTGCTTTGATTATGGTTATGGCTTATAAAATTTGCAGGTAATAGATCGTTCGGTGCTCATGCCGCTGCTTGAGCTCGGACCGACGTTGCAGTTAGGGACAGAGGACTAGCCTCTGTTGGGCTTTAGGAAGCCCCGAAAATTTCATTTATCAGGACGAGTTAAGAAAATTTGGGGAACACAAAAGACTAAACAAATTCTAGGTATACTAAGTTGAGCATAAGATGTTTGCTTTCTAACCGCAATGATTGCGGCGTACGAAGGTGATCAGCTTATTGTAACTTCGAGTAGTGCCCGTGTCTTGTTTGATTATTACATAAGATTCATCAGTGCCTTGTGTGAGATTCAGTCCCCCGACCGCCCGAGTCCTTGTCAGCCTCTATGGCGCCACCGGCTGAAAGCTAGTAATAGGTACGGTACTCCTTCAGAATGTTTACTTCGAAACTGTCGCAATTAGGTTATTAAATTTACTAAAGTTCATTACAGCACGGACTCGTGGCTAAGCTTAACGGTAGGACGTAGGATACCACCTGCTCCCAAAATGAACCGACGGCATGGCTAGACACTCAAAATCGGCCACAATGAACGCTTTCAAAGGCACGTTAGGGTGCTCAATGTTCGAAATGAAATCGCACTACTCTCAATTTAATCAAGAAAAATCGCGTCCTCTCGCGAATCGCTTTGACCCCAAACCGAGTAAGTGCAAAACCCCGTTTTCTTTTTAGAGCGACTTGATGGCTGAGTTTAGGTATTTTTCTAGTTTTTCTATGGTTGCCCGTTAGGCTAGGTACTATGTAAGCCCCGATTCGGCTTTTTCACCATGTCTGTCTCTCTCCTTTTTCTTTTTACCTTATTGAGTTTCGATCCTGCACGGGGAATTTAAGCCCGCTGAAGAACTTGTAGTACTAACCACTCGACCATCGAGGTCTGATCAAATTTATTAAAATTCTAGTGATAACTCGACTGCAGAATTGCAACAGTGCAGTCGAGACACTGTACAGTTTCGATGCGTACAGTGTATTAAGGCAATAGGATGAACAATAGAGAGAGGACAGAAAAGAGAACAACGACAAAGGAAACAAAGGAAAAGAAAAGAAAGGAACCAACTAAAACCACCCCCAAAAAAAATACCCAGACACCGTAGGGTGCATACTAGTCCCAGTTGTGGGACGGGCGTGACAACACGTCGGAACGCTCGAAAAAGGCCACACTGGTCGTTTAGAAGATAGCCGAAGACAGTATTTGCTTGTGCTCTCGCTCACGTAGGCTGCAAAAAGAAATTAACTAGGGGCGACCCTTCAAAGCGATTAAAACTGCGTTCCATGCCGATATAACGTAGTTCAAATGGAACTCCACCATCAAAATCAACCGCATAGTCACAAGCCTACCGCTTACGTATTTGTTGTAGGAAATCTCCATTGCCGTGTGGACGGCTGGAGACACTGAGCAAACGCGATTATCAATCATTGTAAAACCTAGCCTACGGACAAAGCGCTATGAGAGACTCCATTAGGGTACACCGAATGGAGTTTATACATGTATATAGTTGTTTGTTATACTGATCCCCCATTATTGCACTGATGTTCGCCGGTAACTGTTTGTTATTGATTGTACTGATAAAGGATTGTCAGGACCACGTATTAAAATGTACTATGCTCGACCTCCATAATGTACCCATGTCTTGATCTGTAATTTAGATCCCAGCTACGACTAGGGCGACAGTTCGTGCCCCTTCGCTATTGCACGGACTCAGTTGTGTCCGCTGGCTTCAGTACGCTGTTGGTGTAACACCTACTCTAGTTACCTTCGCTGCTGGCATCGTTTTCGGCCCCCGCCTGGCTAGAACACAACCCACCCTTTACCATACCCCTCCTTTCCCTAACTTATGTCGAATACTTATAACACCGTGCCTATTTGAGAGCGTTATTGAGAGCGAACTTCGAAGCACGCCAGGACGCGCGCCCCGAGCTATAACTGAATCAGCTAACGCTGGCGCTGCACGCTTCGGGTACAGATTCTGGCCCGGTATTTTTCCGGGAACGTCTTCGCTCGCACCGCCCTTTCCCCTTTTAGAAACGAACCAGGGTACGAATGACTGGATTGATCGAGTGTCACCATTGTAGCTCGTATTGTCTCATGTTTGATCTTGATTCCCTGTTATTGACCGGCTCTGTATCATACTGTAAATAAACGTCTGAAATTCACCGGAAGTCTCCCGCGTTGTTGATATCTCAATGCAATAGGTGTGTCCGAATGGACGAGTTGATCCCGCGTGCCACGGCTTGACGAAGGGAATATCCCAAGCCCTGACATGTGCGGTTCGCCGCGAACGTTTGTATACTTAACTGGCTTATTGCGAGAATGGTCCACCGAATTGTCTGTCGAACCCACTCACGAAATTATCACACTCAAGTCAAGAG
>JASANE010009890.1:0-12671 GCA_030248225.1 Trileptium ribeirensis
TACATATTAGTTGTTAAATACCAACACCTTAGTAGAATTAGCGTGATGTGGACCATTATAAATGAAAACATGAATATTATTTACTATAATTTCGAACAAACTATATGTATAGTTAGTCTTTGACTGGCTGCCAAGTTGCTTGCAACTCAAATACAAAAAACTTCAAAGCGTGATAAAGCTACTTTCACGATGTCACATACATGTCACTTCAATACCGACTTTTGTCCAGGATGTCAGCCCAAGTGAAAACGTGATTTTACTTCGTCTATAAACTTTGGCCCCTGAAGTTGACTTGGGCAAAGGCGGCTTCCTGGTACTATAAATAAAGTTTTTACAATTCCGCTTCTTTTGCGGTTCCGCAGAATTATCATACGTTGGCTGCTTTGTAAAATGGTCCTGCCTCTAATTCATTACCGCAATGGGGTCGCCAGCTCGCAGAACTGTAAACCGGTTCAATCTCTGATGAAAATAGTCAATTTGCTTTCATTATACCATAATTAGAAAAGTTAGTACGCCTTTGTGCTCGACTTAAGTAAAATAAAACATCTTTCAACACTGTTAGAGTTCGTCAGGCAAAATATATAGCTAACGGAAAACCCTCTGTCAATATGTTTCTGTTTCCAGCAGGGTTGTTATTGTTTAAATATACCTAAATGCAAGTAGTATATTTGTGAAAATGAGCTTTTATATATACAAATGTGTAACACATTAATATGGCAACATCACTCGTAGTTTCTGAACTGACGCGGAATTTTTCAATCTATGTTATCTCGGTTTACACTTTTCGGATTGACCTAGATACTAAAGAATATATGAGATCATGTTAAAAAAGATATTTTATTGTTTACAACCGAACGGCAGCTAGCAACCAAATTCGAAACGTAGCCAATACGCAAACGGTTACAGTACTCATAAAGCACTAGACAATCCAGACATACCCTTGGGACCCAAAAAATCTAAAATTTTATTTTTTACTCGAAATGATCAGGGGAGGTCTCGAGGTTCACAAAAATACCAAATTTCCAGAATCTGACAATTTTTGGGCAAATGCGGGTTGGGGGGTAATGGAAAAGAACCGTATATGAAAGACACTTGCTGTGTAGAAAACTACGTTCTTACAATGGCTAAAAAAGTATGCAATTTTACAATATATATTTTTGTGGTCTTTAAGAGAGCATAACTCTTTTCGGAAAAGAGAGCATCGGAGGCGCCAAATTTTGTACATGTCTAGAATGACCTCGTAATATTTCTTTGAGCTTTTCACCTGCACACGCTTATTTCGTGACATATACTAAAAGATCAAGGACAACAACAGCTTCTCATGAGCTCTTAGTGTCTTCTAAAACATGGGTGACCACTTCAATGACGCCTCGTACACGGCTACATAGAGCTTTTCGCGCTCTAGAAAATAAACCAAGGAAACCCAGGTTTTTATTGGTCATGAAGATATGGCCGTTTTATCGGTTTCCGAGTCCAATAGAACCATATTTTACAACCTATGTTTCCTTAATTTCGATCAAATGTAAAGTACGACAACATTTGCCAAAACTAAAAGAAAGTGAGTGCTGCATGCCATTTCCAACAAAGCACTTTTTCGGAAGAAACTTGCCATAACAATTTTTACAAAATTTTGTCGCATTGAATCAACCAAAACGGAAAATTTAGTATTGAATTTGTACGAGGACCAACAAAAACAGTATATATGCAATCGCCCAAGTGCAAAAATATTTTATAAAATTTATTTATGTATATATATATGTATACTCAATAATCAGTACTTATTTATATATAGTGAATAGTTAAAATACTTATATATACTGCATATATATGTCACATTACAAGTTGAAAGCAGTCAAATATATAAAGACACCAAACAGAATAAATGCTGAAAGCTACAGTAGGGTACATTTGTCGGATATTTTCAAGCCCCCTCCCACACCCCCGTGGACTATGCCTAGTTTTCATACATCTTCTGATAAATAGTAACCGAGTGTATTATAAGGGAAAGACGAAGTTTGGGTTTTAAGAGAATTAAGCCACAATTTTCCAGTGATCCTGGGAAGCTGCCAGTCACCTGGAACTATATTTCAGATTCAAAATTGTAATGTTTATTAAAAAGGTGTACATTCAACATGTCACCAATAAACTTTTGATAGGTCACCTATTATCGGAGCAAAACGGATGTACGAAGACATACAAAAGGCACACTGTTGGGAAATGCAGGACAACACAAACTTGAAAACAACGTTGCTACCAAAGTAAAGTATTAACACACTCTGAAACTTGAAATATAAGGAAAATATGAAAATTAGTTTTAACCTAATCTAACCTTTCATTTGACACAATCATGCAATGACTATTTGCCTTGAAACACCATATCTGCCATCAATTCAGCATAAAGAGACTTCGAAATGCCGCCCCCTATTATCGCAGAAACATCGCTTATTACCTTATTTGTTTCGAAAAAACAACGAAACAAGGTGGATTTACGTTAATAAATCGACAGAGAGGTGACAACTTCAACAAAGAACGACACTGTATAGCAAATACATGTAGGACTCCAAAAAATAAAAACATTTGATAATTATTGCGGCACTATCTTCAAGTATTACCGACTGAATTAATTTTCAGTAAAATTCAACGTCCTAAACAGTGTCAGGTACAACATGTCTTCTGGCTGTTTTATTGACAGTGTTCGGAATTGTTTAAGCAATGTTCATATGGGCTAGATACAAATACGTTAAATTTAGAAAAAACTATACAGGACAGTTCACTAAATAAACCGCATAAGCTACAGACGGTGTCTGTTATATATAGTTAATTCGCGCCAAATTGATAGCTAAGGGTATGTACGACACTGTCAAGAAAAAATGTAGTAGCTAGCGGTGTGTCGTGCACCCTCCACAATTGATTAACAGTAAGGGTGTCGCGACTACAGGGGGACAAAAGTTCAAAACAGCGGGGACATTATAATGTGATCGCCGCATAAGACTTAAATGTGGCGTGCAACATTTGCTGAAATGGGCAAACGTCCCTTAATACCATGCTGTCCGGGATTAGCAGCGTTGACTATAAAGTTTTATCTCTCTTGTTCGAAGGGGAACCTTGGGAAAACCTGACATATTTCGCTTTTTCTGTCTGTACAAAATATTAATGCATTCTATGTTGGCAGTAGACTCAGGTTTGGGTAAAGTCGAAAATTTGTATATTTCCGCTTTTCATGAATTTAGGTATAAACAGTTAGTCGTTTAGTCTACAATAATTTGCTATTTTCGTTGATACTGCAATCCAAAACATTGCTAACATAATGTAGAAATCGCCAATACAGATACATTTACAGGATGTACGCTTCGTTTAGAAAAGGAACAGCTTTTCGTTAAGGACGTCCTGTTGCGATAGCCCTGTCGATTTTTTGTCAATATTGACATAGCTCTGTCTTTAACCAAACGCCTTAATGCTACATTGGCCTGAAATATCCATTACTAATTAATCCATGTGTCGCTCCATGTCCAAGTCCAAGAAGCGGAGGAAACAATCAACCTAGGCCGGAGAGATTTCGTTCAATGCCGGTAAAGAAATAAAAAGCTTGGCGATTGGATAAAGCCCTCCGGTTGGACGAATGCCTTAATGTGTGATTTAAACGCGACGAATCTACATTAAACCCACTCGTCGCCACAACGAGTGTTTATGTGCCAGTACTTTAAACCGATAGCAAATAAAACCGTGACCATATCGCCGATAGAAAATAAAGAGAAGACCGGTTAAAATATCTTTTACTCATAATGTTGAATTAAACGATACAAATAATAATTGTTGACACGATACTATCGTACATTAAACTTGCCCAGTGCGGGGCTTATTATACAGCGATTGAAATGTACATTTACAACAGAGATATGATACAAAACCATTTGATTTGCGCAAATTGCGCTACTCCAGTTAGTTCAGAATGTGAAGCAAAAACCTTTTAATGCACGGTTTAGTGCTCCGCCAAAAGGAAGCAAGCACTATGATAGCAACATAGCTTAAGAAAAAACCCACGGTTACGACACCCCAGAAAAAACTTTTGCTGGTCCCATGGAATTCAAGAGCCAAGAGACGGCTGGAGTCGGAAACAACAACAGTTTTATTTTACGCCGAACAAAAATTAAGCTCGGAGCGAGGGTCTGGCAAGAGTATATGTTTGTGGAATGAATTTGTTTTAATTTGGAAATCCGAATAAAAAGAAAAATTGAAGCGCGCGCGAAAGGCTGGAGCCCTGGATCAGCGACATTTCGGAAATACTAGTGCCGAGACCAGTGCCCAAATCTTAACTTGCGTCTGTTGGTTATAACGATTTTGTCGCCATAGATTTCACAACATGAGCTTAAAATTATTGCCAAATAAACACAAATCCTATCAACAACTATACTTCTCGCTGTAACATGATAGCGTGCCAAACATTTTGATAGCAACATATAATAAGGCCCCACTGTGAACTAGAGTGGAAACCGGGAGCCCAGTACGGCCGGGTGCCACGAACAGCAAAAGAAAAAGGAGACTTTAACAATTAAAAAGAGCCAGACCGACGCGACAATTTTGAAGTGATTTTAAACAGGGGAAAAACCAGAAAAAACGCTTAAGTGTATAAGCAGCGGTGAGATCCAATAGCCCAAGTAAAAAGCGAAAGTTAACTTGGCTAGTCGAGAGAAACATTAAAATAGTTGCAAAAAGAATGGAGTTAGAAATAAGTAAATGCGGGGACTGGGTCAAAAGAAACAAACTGAGACGACCGAGTCTGAACCGTACTGAGCTCCTCGAGCAGGTCGCAAGACCAATTTTATACTCCGAAACAAGCGACAGTTATCTTTGTTACTTAGAGCCAATCACAAAGCCGATATACTGTTAACAAAACCAAAGAAAGCCGGCGTGGTATACGAACAAAGCCAATGAAATTTAAGTACTGTTAAACCGATACGAGTAACCTTTTACACAAGTAGTTCGTTAGCAACTCTGTGAAGTTATACAATGAACAATAAAGATAACAGGCCACGATTTACGATCGGAGATAAGCCAGATTTTTGGAGTCCCGCAGTGGCAAAAGTTGAATTATATTGAGTTCAGTCATCCTCAAGAGATAACGAATATTTTAAATTGAAAATAACGGACTACTGGAGCCCAATTTAACTACCCAAATACAAGGTAGTAAAATGTTGTAAATTTCACCTCGACATAAATCAAATTGATTGAATAAATTTTTATGCTCCCTATACCGAAAGACCCTGGCCGGAAAAATTTTAGATGCCGACATTTTTAACAGTACCGCGACATGGCCATAGGTAAACCAACATTAGCACCCAAAGTACGGATGGCGACGATACACACTAGCAGAACCGATACCCGGTTACAGTAAGCAAGAGCTCCAAAATGGCGATACTACGACAACAAACGAAAATATATGTTACAAATGCCAAAAAACCGCCACACTAATTGTCCCACAACCGAGGGCTCAGACTGCTTCCCACCGAGCACCCAGAGGAAGAGACCACCCCTTCCGTGGGGCAGAAGCGCAAGTGGCGAGTGTGTAACCCGGTCAAGAATGCGCCCAAAGAGAACCGGCGTTGGGGCTAACGGTGCCAGTCATACCAACCCAGAAATGAGCGGGGTGCGGGCCGGAAAAGAGACCCGCGGTTGTGTACCGTGCCCAATGCCCGAAAGCGCACAACGCAATACAGGATTGAAACATTCCCTACTACTCTAGTTTACAACAAACGTCGCAACAACATTTCAAATGCTCAATTTTGTACAATGATAAATTTAAACGCCATGATAACGAAAATCGCAGTCCAATAATTGCGCCAAATTGCTATAGAGAGATTGCAGTACATTCCAATATATTGATAACAAAATTACAAAAACGCCTAACAATTATGAACACTCACTGCAATCATCATAAATGTATTATACAGTATCGTCGGCACTGCCATAAAATATTCATGAATTTGCCCGAAAGTACAAGATGTGACCAAATACAACGCATGCGCGCTCCGATAGAAAAGCAAGACAAAGCAGTTGTATAGAAACAGCTCGACTTTTCCTATCGCTACGGTAGGCGGACAACCAGTGAGCAACATGAAAGAGAAGGATAGAGAGAGAAACCACTGGAGCGAAAACAAAAGCGAGCAGTACAATTATTGTGTGGACAGAATACACACATGAAAAGAAAGCGATTGTGAGGGGGGTGATTATCTAAGCAGAGAACCACTCTCCCTCACATATATTACTAATATATATATATATATATTAGTTATAATATATATGCTATAAATATATATAGATATGATAATACATATATAAGCTATAAATATATATAGATATCGAAAAAAATAGAACATGAGAGTAAAGGTGGGTGTTAATTGTGACATGGAATAAAAGATGATAATGTAATTTTTAAAAAGTCGATTGGAAACAAAAGATTGTGCCATGCTCTATTTTCAGTCGGCAGAAGCAAACCCCAACGAGGTCGGATTTACAAACCATTCTCTTGGAATCACGCAACTGTATCAGTGATCTACGGTCGGAATAACGCAAAAACAATGTTACTGGTACAGCCTGATGGCTGGCACAAAATTATATATATTCAATAATTTTATATACAGTCTATATATACTTGTAACATATTCTACTGCTTTATGCCGATCTTGGTTGTTTTAAAAATTTTAACATTTTTTTACAGAGTTTCATATGGTAAAATTGATGACGATGGGAAAATGGTTGGATACACACCTTTTCGCACCCCAGTCAACCAACTCACCCCGATGACGGAATCATGTACCCCATATAAGCGAACGGATCGCGGGTACCTAGGGTCTGGATAGCTTGAAATTAAAAGTTCCAATGATTTCAGATGGATGTGCCTCACTGCGGCGCTATCGTGGCGTGACATATCGAAATCAGTTCGTCGACGCTTCCCGACCATCGATCATCTTAAATCGGGTGGATTGCTTACTGAAAAGGAGCTCGAAATCTATAATCGGACTCAAACGTCCACGATCAAATGGTCACTTCCGCTATTTTGGGTTCGCAGCGTTGTTGGCATGGAACTTGAACGCATCGCTCAACAAAATCAAAGGCCTATCAACAATACAATCGTTGCAATGTTCTATCGAGAAATGAACGCGTATCGAAATTGTTTTCGAAGCCTCTACTGTTATGACTGGGTTTGTATACCGTTGGTCTACACCCAAGTTGCCGCTCTTGCGACATACGGCTATTTTGCGCTATGTTTGGTGGGTCGCCAGTACTTACAAACCCGCAAAGGTATACCTGGTAACCTAATCGATCTCTACGTTCCATATTTTACAATACTCGAATTTAGCTTCTACGTTGGATGGTTTAAAGTAAGTCTTGCCTACACTGCGTTACCAATGACATTATATAGGCGATACTTTCATGAATTGTTCGGTTTTTAACATACGATGTTTCCATTGTTTAATTGGCCATTGTAACGTTTAGGGTCCTGAGTTAAATGGTATGCTTATGCCGTTCTCGATATACCTATTAAGCCCAAACCTTATCCTTAATACCTTAAACAACGTTTAGAGAAAGTATAAGCTACTCGGTAGAGGGTCTGCCGACCCCAAACGCCTTATTCAAAGCTGCTCTTTTTTCAAGGGATATAACATCTGACTGCTAAAGATGGCACAGAGCTCTTCTTAGTAACCATATAACTCGGCATACTGATAGCCCGGGTATGTGAACCCATTAAGATGCGATCATTTAAGCTACATATCCATGACACTACGGCTTTAGACGGCACGGAAATATCTGTTCTATAAAATCATGATGGAATAACGTAGGTAATTCCTTGATAGTCGTGTAAAGTTTTGATGTACTTGGTTCAAATTCGTGCACCTTCGGCTACAGTGCAATGTTATGCGAGTTTTAATCATTTGCACGATATCATCGTTATGTTAGCATGACTATAAAATATACAATTACTGCAGTTACTATTATTGCGGTATGAATAATATACGTAAATAACTTTGAATGTTTTGTAACATCAATTAATGTTCAGGCATTACTTGAGCAAATTTTAGCCGCAGCGTCCAAATCGACTCACGATAGTTCCCATCCGAATCTTGTGCAGTATATTGAAACTGACTATATGTAACACAGTTGTTTACAATCCACGGAATTACTGACGATCAATAACAATCCTAGTCGTTTCAGGTGGGTCAGTATTTGATGAGACCGTTTGAAGAAGACGATGACGATATTGAACTCAACTATATGCTCGATCGGCATGTTCAAACGGCCTATTGCATAGTTGACGAGGTGAGCGTTTATCATTCATTTTATACCAAGAGAGGGTATAGGAAAAGAGCCAAGGAAGGGCATGTCACTTACCACCAATCTTAGCCCATGTTTGATGACACGAAAGTTTTTTCGTTACCACCTCCTTTATGGTGTGAGGGTATCATCATGAATCGACCCCCACCTTTTGTGCGCGTGTAGCTAGGAACTCCTCGTTTTTGAGGGGAGGAGGGGGTAAACTCGAAATCAATTTTATGAGGAGTCGGTTGCACCAGTAACAGTTTTTCAACCGACCGCCTCAAAACTGGAGGTGGGTGGATCCGAACTGACCCTACGAAATGAGGGGCTTATATGAGCTAACCTTTACAAAATACGTAGGGTGTGGTGTGTGCACTATGAGGCCTCCCGGAAATGGTAAGACTGAAAACGCCTCTGTCATCAAACATGGGTTAGCATTAGAGTGCTGTTATTGACATATAAATTCTGCTATTTGTGGACTCTTGATTACACCTAGAGGACATATTTAGCTTAGTGTACCTAAGCCTAATATAAAGAGCATAACTTACGCGAGTAAATAGATCAGAACAGTATAACTTACATATATAGCTTACGCTGTTTATTGAGCGGAGCGAAGCGTTTTTGGTTTGGTCAGAGAGGAAAAAATCGATACCGTCTTGTCGTTCGTTGAACTCCTCCATAACAACTGGGCCGATTTTAAATTTTTTTGTTTGAAAGGCCTAATGTCCCGAAGGAGCAAGAACTATATTTTTTGACAAAATCTGTTTTAGTTAATTAGTAATTAACTAATTAGTTAAGCGTGTTAGCCTAGCATTTTCAAACAAAAACAACTTATTTTTAAATGAATAATTTGTGTAAAGCTATTATTGTGGTGTGTTTATTACATCTCCACCTGCTGATTACGAATCTGATGTTTATTACTATTCTAGTATGCCAAAATCATGCTAATTAGTTAGTTAATTAGCTAATTACTAATAAATTAGCTAATTTTTTGAAAAATTTTAAAAGTGCTCAGAAATTAGAAAAATGCACACAGGGGTTTTTGATGTCGCTGATCACGAATATGTGATTTCTGAAATTTCGAAGTATATGCTAATTAGTTAATTATTTAATCACCTAATTAGATTTTCATGCAAATTTTTAAATCACCCTAATTTGCTCCGCTCACTTTTTGTAATATATTACGATTACTAGTCTTATCCAGTAAAATTCGCAAAAGTTCTAAACTTGTAGAAGTAACCGCCGGATTCTTTAAAATAGTTCATTTTCACTTCGCTAGAGGATGGTGAAACAAAGAAAACACTCGATCACCTTTGTATCGACATTATATATTTCTTCCGGTTTCAGGTAATGCGAATGGAAACACCGCCAATTGACGAAAGCCAATCGGGCGACGAAACGACAATCCCGGTTATTCCGTACACCCGAATGTCGATACGTCGTGAGCAACATCCGCCTAAACTCCACGCCATGGTACAGGCGAAACAAAAAGAAGACGAAGAAGTTGTCGATACACTCATCCCACCGGTAACCCAAAAGCGGCGGGGTAGTAAAATACGTCAATTCTAAAATATAAAGTCGTTTATCAGTCCGAGAATTCCCAAAAGTCTAAGAAAACTTACATCTTGCTAAAAATCAAAAAGGCGAAGAAGTTGTCGATACACTCATCCCACCAGTAACCCAAAAGCGGCGGGGTAGTAAAATACGTCAATTCTAAAGTCGTTTACCAGTCCGAGAATTCCGAAAAGTCTAAGAAAACTTACAACTTGCTAAAAATCAACGTGTCAACCAATTTCGTGCCACTGACTGCGACTTCTCTTCATGTAGAGCTCTAGTTGTATGGATACTGCCAAGATTTCTGTTATTTTTATTAAAAAAATTATTGTAACTCATACTAAAATTGTATATAGGTATGATATTACCTCGGTGCAATATATGTATAGACGGTGGTGTGTGTGCTCGATACTACTGATACAAGAGAAAAATACAATGCATCCAATCCAATGCCAGTCCTATCATTTCGGGTATTATAACGCTAATTTTCAGAATTTAATCCTGTTCAATATGTATCACGATAGCCAATATACCTATATAATCATGTAACGGGGGTACGCGGGCTGCCCAACCTCAACCTGCAGGAACTCAGCACCCCTAAATATCTATTGCCACCAGGGGTGGGCTCAGTGCAGAATAAAGTTGCCGCCCTCTGGTCCTGGTGTTCCTGGGTAGGACCCCCTGTGAATACAGCCAACGTTGTCTAGAGGATGATATAGGTCCCCCCGGGTGTGGCTACCCGGTCACCCAATGAAGGGGAATTGGGCGCCCTCGTACACCCAAGGAAAATCCGAAACCCGAGGGAAACTGCTCCGCAACCCAGGTGCTCCGTTACAAAGTGTGGAATTCAAGTTGCGATTTGGACCTTAGCGAATTTGTTTAACCCGAGCCTGGGATTCAAGCTTGGCAGAGAGCGCGTTGTACCGAAGATTTTATGCGACATATGTGATGATTATTCGCCAAGCTGCTGAGATTAATTTAACTTGTCGTGAATATATGTGACCTACAAGAATGGCCTGCCCGGATTTAGCCCGGCATGGCTTAGTATGACGAAGGCAGCGACCGGACACGTCTCGGCGGGTGTTGGCACGCCAGCTACGACAGAAGATGATTTCCGTTTGTTGTCGACTGATGTGTGTTTAACTCCTTGGTAGCGGATTTTAGTTGCACAGCACCGGGAACTAAGTGATGAGCTACATTACTTGCAACCGCCTGATTAAAGCAGAACTTTTACCGAGTATAAAGCACTAAGTTTGAGTACCAGAAGCAAGTACAAAAACTGAGCGGCCGTTTGTCAAAAATCTCAGAACACGAGCTAGGTTAACATATTTACTAGAAGCATTACAGAGATAGTACATTCGGCAAAAATCGTAAAAAGGCGCACCAGATAAACAAAGGTTATATGCAATATGGTACAAAGCTTATGAATCCGAAATGACTATGCTAAAATACTTGCTGCTAGAATTCACTCCATATGCACGGTATGTGAGAAACAAACCTGACAATGCGGCCTCGTCGAGACCGGGAACTCAGTACGGCACAAAGGTGTCAGGCAAAAATGCTGGAAACTCGATGAACAATAGATGGTCAGTAGGAAAAACGCAAAGAAGCGTTTAAAAATTTTTTGGTCAGAATTATAGGTTTGTAAGTTCTCGCCTGAAAGGCTTCGAGGAGAGGTTCTGGAATTGCAGAAATTGTGTAAAGCCGGCCAAGAGAGAAAACTCCCGCAACAGACTTATGCAGCGTTTACGTTATAAAGGACCCCAATGTGAAAGTTTTGTCAACCCTGAGTGTCTCTTCCACCATCAATTATATGGTGTCTAACACAATGGTGTCTCTGATGGTATTTTCAGATAGTATATATAAGCAGTGTACTGTCGGTAATAGTATGGTGTAGACTACACCATAAATTTTATATGGTGTTAGCTACACCATGCTGTTATTTACACGCAATATATAATGAGTTTGTGTATGGTGTCTTTGACATCGTCAGTAAAGACAGTAGGTAGATTAAGACACTATAGCTACGTTAATGGTGTCTCATACACCATCTCTTGCATTACATAGTGTGGGTATATACCGTATACCACTGCATGGTGTGGTCTAGGCCATAGGGGAACAAAATTTCACATGGGGGTCCTTTATAACGTAAACGCCGCATTAACAAATACGAAAAGAGAAAAAAGAAAGATTTTTATAACCGCGGCTCCCAAGAACATGGGAAATGCAGTCGATCGAGCTCGTAAAAACACACACCGTCAGAATGCAAAAATTATAAAAGACATCTCAACTAAGCAAAAATTGTTTTTAACCGTCTGTGACACATTCTTCAGACAAAGATTTTTGTAATTTGATGCCTTATACAATGTAGTGATTTGCTTCTGACTTCGTGTTTGAGCTGCTCCATTGCTTTATCACTCAAATTCCTACAAAATAGTACTGGAAACATTGATTTCGGTGACTTGGGGACCCTCTAGCATTTTAGCGATTAGCTTGTTGGATTTAGAAAATTTATAATGATAGCTTATTTAGGGAGCCCGACGTGATCCCACTGCAGATCAGTTTATGTGAAGACTTATGAGCTCAAAAAATCCTGATCCGCAGCTGGCCCATGGGTATTGTATAGTGATCACACAAATAATTATCACTGCTAGCGAAGCGACAATTTGCTAGTTATAATACGATCACAAATTGCCAACCGTTTCAAGCGTAGTGACGCGGTATAGTAAATCATTGTGTAGTAGTTGGCACGTCTGCTGCGCATGCGGAAGGCCCAGTGTTCGATTCCCGGTGGACCCATTGTT
>JASANE010009891.1:0-30179 GCA_030248225.1 Trileptium ribeirensis
TATTAAATATATGACAAATGTAAGTATCCAGAATGGCCGAAAGAAACGAGGTATATTAGGAGGTATAGCATGTTTGATAGAATCAATATTTGGTGGGTGTAACTTGGGAGCGGGTGCTGATGCCTCTAAGGTAAGACGAGCTCTTTACTTATTAAACTCCAGAGTAACTGGGGTGTCCGCAGAAGTGGTTAGAGTTAATGATCATATAATTTCACTATCGAAATTGGTGACCGAGGGATTTCAGAACGAGGAAAAAAGAATTAACGTGATTTCAGACTTAATAACTAAGCTTGGTGAAGTTCAAGAAGGGTTCAGGGACTCCATCAAAACACTTGATCTAGCCTTAAACCAAACTATTCAATTGAGCTATGTCGAATTAAGTTTCAATGCAGACCTCATACGGTGGATGTCCAGCTTCTTCTTATGGAATGAACAAATTGAGGGTATATACGCTTTGGTCAATGCCTTTAGTCAATTCGAGAGAGGTTATCTTTCACCTGGTGTTATTCCGCCTATTACTCTTAAGAAAACTCTTTCGTCCCTTGGTGCAAAGATTTCCGAAAGTGGTATCAAGTTAGTGTATGGACCAAATGATATAAAAAATTATTATACGGTACCTGTGGTAAGAGCTGTGTATTCAGGAAGTACCGGCCTGATCGTAGCATTAAAAATACCTATAGTTAGGGAGAACATGGAATTTGATTTATGGGGACTAACCTATGGCCAGTTTGATCTGGGAAAAGGCATGTTTATGCAAGTAAATCCCAAATACGATATATTAGGTGTTAATAAGGCAGGTTCGCAATTTTTGTTACTAAAGAGGGAGCAGCTATCGTGTTGTATTGGATCAAAGTTCTTGCGGTGCCCTACAGTGTTTCCAGTTATTTCGAAAACTAGTACAGTTTGTGAAATTGAGTTGTTTCAAGAAAAAGCTAACATGTCTAAAAGCTGTGACATTGTCATTACTAAGAACAGGAATCCAATTCAAGTTTTTGACTTGACTGGAGGGTTTTGGTTTGTAACAGCTGTACATTCAGATTGGAGGTTGTTTTGCGATGGTAACGTACCTAGAAAAATTAAGTCATGTTCTCAGTGTGTTATTTCATTGCCCTGTGGGTGTGGCATAACTTTAGGGGATATAACGCTTCCTGTTCGGAGACAGGATTGTGGTTTTATGGTGGACTTGAACGATAGTTATATCTCAGAGAACCTTATATTTGAACAATTCAGTCCTACGCTTTCTGCGGAAAAATCTAGGCCTGATTTTGGTTTAAAATTACCCAATTTGATAAATGTAAAAAATATTTTGAGGATAACCTTAGAGCTGATACAGAAAGTGTTGTGAATTTGACAAAATTTCGGGAGAACATAATTCATGAAAACAAGTCTTTTATAACTGAGGATGTGGCTCTACAAAAATATGTGGACAAAAGAATTTACCAAATCGAAAATAATAAATCAACTAGTTGGATATATGTTATAGTACTAGCAGTTGGAGAAATAGTCTTATTTTGTTTGTTATTTTTACAGTTTTTCAGGTCGTCAAGTAATGGACCTACTATAGTCATGGATCAAACAGGTAATAGGGTTAGTCACCCAGACAATGTCAGTTCCACATTGGTAAGTTCGGAGATACCTAAACAAATATATAATGAAAGGAAATTACAAACCATTGATATTGCAGACATTTCAGAGGATCTAACGGAAGTAGGTGACTATTTTGAAAATATGAAAAGACTTAAGGAATCAAAATTTTAATGAATGTGTGAAATGTGTGTAGTATATGTGCGCAGATCTTTCTCTCATCCACCGAATATTGGGTTATATAACGGCTTACAATTTTCCTTATCCGAAGGCCAATAAGTATTTAGATTATATGAATAACTTAATGTATGATATAGTAGTATAGTTGTTTTTTTATGTACAGGTGCATTTAAATAACGTGGGTTTAGTTCATAGCGTTTGGGATTTTATTAGCCATGCTGGTATTCTTAAGGTTGTGTGAATGTATTATTTAATTTCTTGCGCTTATAGCTAGGGTTGAGAAACATATGACTTATGATTAGTTAGGACACGAAAGACTTTACAAAGGAATTTAATTTATGAACGCAACTACTCGCAAATTTGGGTTTCGCGTTCTTGGGTAACGAGGCATACCTATGCATGTTTGATCTTAGGATATCGACGTATGTTCGACGGAATAATGAATGAATATAGTAGAATAAGTAGATCTGGTAAATGTAAATGTATACCAAAAATGTATTTCAGGATCAGCCCGTGAAGTTTTCAAAAAGGATCGGGGTAGCGCGCCGCCTGATGTTGGCGTTTGGAATTAAGTTGGGACTTAGCCGGTATAGTTTTTAAAGGCCTAAAGTAAGTGTTTGTTTGTTGATAATTATAGTAATATTCCGTATATCGAAGCTAAGGAAACAAGCATTTTGATGGTAGCCGGTAGGAAACGCTAAACTAGAATTCTATAAGCAAACGTGCGGGCTCTATGTCCAAATATAGGGTTAACAAAGGTATTAAAATAACCTGAAGAAATATCTCACAATTTGTGGCGAGCGGTAGTACTCGACATTTCTTATGCAATTTATCTTCAGAACATCTTATACAAAAAGTTTCACACTGACCTTGTGTAAATTTAATTTTAGACATTTGCTAATCATCATTTGAATCATTGTTGTCATGATATTGGGTACATTACATTATGTATGTCTCATTTGTTATCGGGAGGGAGAAAGTTAAGCCAAATGCTACTTATTAGGTAGAATATATGTACTCATTATTGAAAAAGGCTCGATAGGTCTATGTGGAATAATACTGGAAAGGATTGAATAAGGTTGTAGTTATGTTGGTAAAAATGGGTAAAGAAAAAAGGTTGGACAAAAGACTGGGCAAATGAATCAAGTATTTCAAAAACAATTTTTCTCTCTCTAATCCTAATAATTAGTCCTGCTGGTCCTAGGCGGGTGACTATGCTCATTTTGTTTCTCGAAAATTTACTACTGCTTGTTGGGAACCTGAGAACAGCGCTTTGAACATTTACTAACGGTGTCCTCCAGACACTTGAAAAACAAGTATCTCCTGCCGCCCGCACTGTGCCAGCAACCGGGGCAACCACAACACCGTAGGGCGCGTTCCAGTCTGAGTGAGTTTCTCTTTGTTTGCTCAGTCAGACCGACCCAGCACTGACCAGTAGAGGCAGTACGACAGGGGCTGGGAACAAGCAGGATTGGTCGGGTGGACATATGGGAGACCTTATTTTGTTTCCGTGCTTTTGTTGGACCCTCAGTAAAAAAATCCTAAGCCTTAGACTTGGTGTTCTGCTACCGTGCCGTTTAAATATGTGTTCTTTATACACAATACCGTCTGTCTTCGGCTAGGCTCCGGTTTAATGGCCATCTAGCCGCGTGTATGCAGTGCATCTTGTACTTAAGGGGAAAAAGTATTTTAAAAATACCCAGGGAGTCTCGCATACCTGTACCTATTTAAATGCAAACTGAATATGCTGTACTTTATCAACAAATTGTGTGCGAACTGGGCTCCGGTTTAGTGGCCATCCAGTTCGACTTTGCTTGGGTGCATATGTTCCTCAAGGGTAGTATCCCGTGTAAGGCGGGTGAAAAAAAAATTTTTTTTCTCAAGTGAACCTTAGAATATGTTACTTTACAAATCACATTTGTGTGTGCAGATTTCATGTTACGTGCAGTTGCACTATCGTGTGAAAATTTCAAGCTAACAAAAAAACTCAGCTCATCTAACGATAATATTTTGTTTTATTTATCCTAAAAAAATCTAAAATAGAAACCCAACGACCTTCAGCAAATGTCAACAGAGACGAGTAATCATTTTATAGGACCCAGTTACTGTACACTGTCGTATACCCTAAGTCTATAATCGAGGGTCTCAAGTACTTGATCAACTTACTAGTGATTTGTAACCGTGCAGGATACCAGCAGATTCATTGCTACAGATTTTATTTACAGAGGAAATAAGTGCCGGTAAATTTGCAGGTTAAAACAACTTAGCTTCTTTCTATATTAGGTCAATCCGGCAAATTTGAAATGTCATCTAAGCAAAGTTCGATTGGTGAACTTATTTAAAAAAAAATTTGTTTTGGGATAACAAATCAAAGAACATTTGTGGAATAGCAATGTTCGTTTAGGATTGGTCGTACAGTTAGGAAAAACATTGTTCCTTGCGAGAACACGGTATACCGATGCCCAGTTCTACGCCCATTGCAGAAGATAACATATGCTGTTTATATGACGAACCTTGATCGATTAACTTACAAAACGATTAACAGTAGCAACAAACCATCTTCAACAAAACCTGTTTTATCACACGAAGCGGATAACCGTTTTTTTCTTTTCTTTTTCTCAATTTTAGTGTTATGTGGCTGACAAAAGTTAAAAACAAACCTCTGACTATATTTAACGGGGTGAGCCAGTGCTAACCAAATAATTGATACCGTATCGATTAGTGTATAGGAAATACATTGATTTATTATGCTCTGGACAACCAACTATAGTACCAGGCGAAAAGAACAGTGAAGCAAACATAGACACAACAATTGTCGATATATTATAAGCTTCTTCTATGTTTTAAACAAACTGGCAATGCATTATTTTCAAGCCCGTAGTAAATAAATATGTAATTGCCTGTGATCAAAAATAAACAAAGGAAATTTCTTTTATTTCAGCAAACAAAATGTTTTCAGAGAACGTGCTACGTGGAATTCTAATATTCCTTCATAAATACATATATTTAAGTAAAAAGGGGACCTGGTTTTTATAAAGTATATTGAATGATAGTTAGTAGTCAGGCTTGCATCAAAATTGTTCGTGTGGATTTTTCCTTGCAAATACAAGTGGTTTATTAGTATCAAACCTAAAAGTTGAAAATTTGAATTTAATTTTTTTCGGTTCGTTGGGATTCCGTTCGGTGTTAGCAAGAATTGCTACTTTTGTATAACTACGTGGTAGTAAGGGAAACTAGGTAAAGTGCGATAATAGAGGGAGCCCAAATAAAAAAAAACTGCATAGTCCGGATAGATATCGACGTTGTTGCTAACTTAATTCTTTCATATTTTAGTATTGATTCACGCATCTATTTATTGTGTCCCATAAAGATTATATGAATCCGAAACTTAGTATCATCTTTTACTTGTGTATTGTACAAAAACTATTATATTGAGCTAAACCGTTGAGTCTGATTATTTTATCTGGTTAGCCTGGATAGTCGAGTATGGAGCAAAGAGTGAATCATTGTTTTGTTCTTATAAAGAAATGTACAATTTGACTATATAGTTGACATAATATAGATTTATGGTAGTGTTTCTCTAGTAATGGCAATATGGGTTGTGACATCGTTGATGCTTTTTAAAAAAACCAATACTGATCGACCTTAATAGTGTAATGGACACTGTCAAAAAAAAGAAGTCATCAGGCTAATTTAATATTCCAATTACTACAGTGTTTTATGGTGTTTTTATATATCAGGTGATATTATGATCGGTTGACCCATAAACGGTCGAAAGAATGATTTTATTCGGCTATAGAAAAATATATACGCTTAATAAACATTTTCGTATTCCTTAAATCAAAACAGTCAAATAATGGAAAAGAAGATTGCGTCGACGGGGTTCATTGTTTCAGTTCATTAGCTTCAGCATACCAAATTTCGTCTAATACTGAATATTTTTATATATAAAGAGCGAATTTACAATTTTCTAAAAATTCAAAAATTAATAAGAGTATAGTATTATTTAGCAAATATACGTTCTTCATCTTCCCTAGGTTTCAGGTTTACTTGTATAGATCGGAACGACCATGCACGCTTATTAAGTACTATAGTTGTTTTTTATGCATGGAATTAAATAATATATACTGTTGTATTTTTATATTTATAGAAACGGCGTATTCCACACAACTAAATGTACAAGAAAAAAAGGGGAAAATATATACGCTATTAAAATTAAATGAAATAAAATGTTTTTGTCATTGTTTATTCGATATAAGCAATTTTTTGTTGTGTAAAAGATTCAATAAGCTTATCTAATAAAAAAACAAAGAAAATCAAAATACACATATGAATTAGATTATTTCATTGTTTAAAGTGATTTGCGTGTGATATTGCTTATAAAAAATGAATTCCTGTTAAATTAACTATATCATAAATATTTTTGTTAAAACATTATAGTATGCTATTTTATATGCGGAGATAAACAATACAGAAACAACTTTATAAGCGCGAAGCTCACGGCAGTTAAATAATGTCTTAACGATGGTGGCTGTTCCATATTATTTAACTAACTACGTGTTCATATTGTTCGACACGAGAATTGGATCATTATCGTGTAGCCATAGAATCACGCTCTAACATGTGAATTGAACATTGGATATTATATATAGAACGTCAATTGATGCGTAGAGAAAAACTAAGCGAGGATGTGTGAAGTGGTGGAATATTGAATTATCACCATCTACATAAATACCGTGATCTTAGAACGAATAAGCGACGAGTGAAATTATCAATCGGTGGCTGAAACATCATTCCGATGAAACACAACGTTGCTGATAGAATTATATTACCCAAATACGCAAGGCGTGGATGACTATTACAGCAAAAAAAATTTAGTGGTGACAGTAAAGTAATCATGTCTCAGCGAAGCCCCCCCGTTTATGCACAAAAGTGGGAATACGATTATTTTCATACTTCTTCTTGTAGCTTTGTGTGCCTGAAGCGGAGTATACAAAAACTAAAGTCTATCAATTAGCTGACCATATTCGAGCATAAAGTCCTATGACATTAGTTGATCTTCAACTTCCGGGCTTATGTTCACCTGCAAATGATCGAAAGAGGCCATATGATAAGTTTTTTGAGGGGGATTTAAGCAGGGTTATATAATATAGTAAATTTGTAAAAAAAAGTCCTTGTATACTAAATATACAAAATTCACATAATAGGAATGGAGTCAGATAAGTAAATAATTGTCATCAAATCAACACACCCCAAAGCCCAAAACTTTTGGCGTACAAAAATTATTGTGACCCATCGGTCTAAATCTAAAGCAGTTAAACCGCGCAATACAGCTATACAGTAACAAGTGCGCATGTCGAGGTGAGCATCGACACGTTAAAGGTGAGCCGACGTCAAATTTGCAGCAGGCCGAAAACAATTGTAACATACCTCATGTGTGTACATTGTATGAATGTTGATACGTATATGTTGTGTATAGATTATTTCATTTTAGATGTCCTTGTATGTGTATTTGTATATGTGTACATTTTTGTGTATTTCATGAATATGTGCTGTGAATTGTGTTTGAAACGTGTATCGCGTGGAGTTACAAAATGGAGCCAGGATAGCCAAAAGTCGAAATACCTGGGAGTGTGTGTGCGAGCGATGGTTGAACGTGAATCATGACATTTACGCTGCGTGGTCACTATGCACATATGGTTGTTGGCGTAATGGGTTGCTTTTCCTTCGGTCATTAGGAAATGGGTCAGTATCTACACCATACTATATTCCAATATTCCAATATTGCCATATTCGCGGTGGATTGTTCAATTATTGCGGGTGACGTGGCCTTAGATAGCTACACGGTTGGCGTGAGCCTTTATAACGAACAATTAGCGCGAAAAGGGAGTAGCCTAGTGCAGTAAGGTGATGGTTGGTAGTGCGGTGTTGATTGGTTCAGACGTGATGAACTATAGACAATGGTTACAAAAAATAACGTTAAAAGAAAACTGATTGGCATTAATAATTGCCGGGTAATGGATGGCAACTTCGATTGATTCATTATTGATTGAATTTTAAGTGAATGGTGTTGTTTGTTTAATGATTGTAGGTAATGTGGATAATTTCGCATTAACATAGTTCAGGAAAATTTGTGGACAAATTTTTTGTGTGGCGGAGGGGTAATGTAACGATCTATTGCCCGGGAGAACAAGTCCCTTCGTATGGAGCTTATCGCCTTATTTCGTCTCTACAATTACTATGCGTTTTGAACTATTGTGGGAACCATTTCAGTGGGAAAACGAAAGCCTTGCGTCATTTGTTTACTATGTGTGTAATAGGCATGTGTTGTGTATCTGTTTACCTCGTACATATAATTCGTGTGCTTATGACGGCATAGTACATGTGTAATTGTAATGGTTTGTTTGGTTCATCACGTGTGAATTATATATATATTACGTGTAATTCTGTGTAGGTGATGAAAATGTGTGTAATCGGTTGTTTTGTTCATTATGTGTAAATTGTGTGTAATATCTGTAAGTGCCAGAAAGTTGCAATAGTTTTCAGATCAAATTTTCCCACCACAGTAAAATAAAACTTTTAAGAACTTGAGAAATCGTAATAAAGTGGACAGGGGGGATGGTTTGGCCGTATGCGGATTTTGATGCCAAATGCCATAGGGCACGTTGTAGATTATACATACCAAATTTGGCATCATTTGGTCCACCCGTTAAGGAGTTACGGACCTCATCCCCTCGGCAATTTCTGGTCCTAATAATTTTATTAATTCTTGTAATTATTAAGATTAAGAGAGTTTAAAACAATATAAAATTTTAAAATTTGTGTGCCAGGGCTACAGTTTAGGTACCTATCGGATTTGAGTGTAAGCCCTGGGTGCCTTAACTATTACACTTACATTAGCGGAAATGTAAGTGTATTTCTGCTGGATTTTCCAAAAATTGTTTTGAGTTAGGGATTCCGAGAATTTCATAAAAAGATATTCTCTAACGCGCAAATTTTCGCTTAAGTTTGGGAGCGGATTTCTCAATTCCAAGAATTTCTACTTCTTAACTGTATAAACCTCGCTTTAGAGAAACTCCTAGGTTTCTGGTCCGGGATAAAAGTTTATTTAAGCTCACGCGCGCTAAGCTTAGGCAGTTCAGTTCGTACAATCGGTGGAACAAAGTGGTTGTGTGTGATCATCAATACGTTCTGTGTCATTGATCCTGCTTCTGAATATGTAAGTATATGTTTATATGTGTTATTAATGTATGTATAGAGTAGATGCGAATAAACAATTGGGTATACAAAGTTATTTCAGAAGTTATCGACTTTCTCTGGACTGTACTTTAGATAGACTTACTCCAGTTGCTAACACTAACTGAGAACTCACGCGGGTCACACATGTACTCAGTGCACAACCACGCTAATGAAGGCCGACTATTTTCTGGAGATCGAGCTCTTTGACCCTAACCCCAAAAAAACGCCTGAAAAGATATGAAATACTCGTGCTGCACTTTGGATGACAAACCATCGTATTCAGAGTACCATATACAGACAATTCTTGATTCCCTGCACGCAATCAATACGTAACCAAACAACTGAAGACAGACTATACCATGGAAATCGGATTCACTTACCCTAAATCCGTTGAAAACCCGTGAAATATACATGATGGACTCTAGATAACCAAAATATTGTATTCACTATTGAGGGAAACCTACATACGAACCATTCTTGATGCCGTGCACGAAATACAAAACCAATCACATAAAAATGCACATTTTCGAAAATCGGGTTCATCGACCGCAAAACCCTTAAGACCTCTTTAAAGCGTATAATATAATCAGGCTGGACTCCTGGCCTGTCCACAGCCCTCCGAAAAGTGGGGGGGGACTTCGGGGGGGCCCCATGTTCATTCTCGGGGGAAATTTTAAAGTGGGGGGATAAATTTTGCTTAAAAATACAAATTATTTCCATATTTTCATGCATTTTTAATACTGTGAACGTACTTTCAAGCTGAAAAACAATATTTTAGCATTATAAATAGTGGTAATCAATGTTTAAAAAACAATTTGCAAACAAAGAACATAAATTTTCAAACATAAAAAAACTTTTGGAATTAGTTGAACATGGGGGGTTTCGGCCGAGTGTGGGGACGGGACGGACATGGGGGGATTTGGAAAGTGGGGGGTACCCCCCACCCCCACTGTGGACAGGCCAGGACTCTAGATAGCAAAACCATCTGTCCAGCGTACTTTATAACCTAATAGGCATTCACTGTAAGGTAAAGACAAGCAACAATATGCCGAAATTTTTAAATTTACTATTTCTGACAATAGGTAGACGAAACCTATTCGGGACCCACAGCGGTCCAGCTAGTGGTGCTACAAGACATTACTTCTCAGCAAAGATGTAGATCTCGACAAGCGAATGGTGGTCTTCGTTTTTCGACATAAGCGTTTGTCGCGAGATATGGGCTGCGAAACACTGGTGCTCGTGTGGCCAGATTTGGAAAAGAACCCTTAGCAACTTGTTTCTTGACATTTTCACTTAGAATATGGGATCGGAGCGTTCGGGTTTAAATAAAGGGCACATTGAGAGCAGTTTTGTTATAGAACGAAAAAAATTTACTAAAATCGATCCACCCGAATATGAGTTATGAATGAAAAAGACAAACAAAAGAAATTTTAAGGATTTTCCCTTAGCACCCTCAGTAGAAATTTCGCTCGCTCCGTTTCATTTACTTCTGGGGGACAAAAAATTAATCCACAATCGTGGTTTCTAGTCGTTTACAGAACTAGCGGATTAGTGATACGTTTCCAGTTGGTCTTTTTGGTGTCTATAGGTTTTGGGTCGTCCGTTCGGTACGTTTTCTACAAATGAGCGTGTACACAACATTTGAGGATTTTACGTTTTTGATTTCTCAGAAAACTACGTTATCGTCACAGGGCTGCCACCATACCTATAAATAATATTTTTATACACCGAAGATTTGAAAAATGTTGGTGCGGATTAGCATATGAAAATATATTCGTGTCTTCATATGATGAAAATTTCGTTTAAAGTCATTCTTTACAAGATAGATAATTTCAAATATTATTTTTCAAAGTGAACCGACATTACCGTAGCTATAAAAAATTTCATATATGTTAAACAAATGTGCACTCACATTATAAATTATAATTACTATCATTTCACAGTACTTCCCCCACGGATTGAAAATACGGCAACTGGATGCATACGATACTGCGGATATACTCTGCAAGGTGATATCCGCTTGTATTCTGGCAATGTGGTTTGATTATGTCCAACTTTATTTACTACCTGCCTCAGTATTTGGGACAAAAGTAAAGCTATACAGTGCACGTACTTTTTATGCGGACCTGTAATAAACATAAAGGTAACGCATTAACCATCCGGTATACCTTTTCATCGTGTGCTTTCTTGATCACAGTTGCGCCTTCCGCTTTATCTAAATCCCAAAATATGACAGAATTGTCCGCCGAACCACTAGCCAGAATGTGTTCCATATTCCGGTTCCACGACATCGATAGTATCGCGTCACTATGGCATACATGTTCCGCCTATAATAAATATTTAAATAGCGCACAAAACAATCCAGCTGATGGATGTAATATTTGACTGTGATAACTGGCGTAGACAAAAATAAACAAATTGAAACAAGCATGATTATTAAGCATGAATGAAACATAGAGCTAATAAAGCAAATGCAGGAGGCACTTGACATGAGGTTTGGGCATGCATAAGCTAGATACCGCAAAATCCACTTCAGAACAATTTTTAACATGGAAATTATTCAAATATATGTAGCCTTGCAACAAGGTGGTTAGAGCGCAGGTCTCACATTCATGAGGTCGCGTGTTCGAGCCATGCTGTGCGCATAATCTTCTTCATCAAGAGACTAAGACCACGTTGCTCCAGGGTACCCACCAGTAAAATTGGTACGAGCTTGCTCGGAAACCAAACAGAGTTTCAGTACCGAAACTAAAGTTTCGATTCATTTCACCGCTTGTGCTTCGGCAACCCTGGCTGTGATTGCCACGAAACTGGAGACAGCATCTGCACCCTAAGTATAACTTGAAAACCTATAATACCTTATTAAAAATATATATACATATATAATATATATATTATCGCAGTATATATACTGGATGAGATAGATTTTATTACGCTGACGAATTGTTGAGAGTTCATATATTGGATAAAACAGAGTACAATAAGTTTTACAACTCTTTGCAACAGCAGCAGCAAATAAAAAGCCAAGACAGTAAAATCTGAAACGTTATTGTACGTATAAAAGTTTTGTAATCACAATGCAATGCAAATCTCTGAAGAGTATATTCTAGTCTAACAACGTAAGCGAGTGCAAAACTCTTCTGTCCCTGTGCTAGATACGGCAAAACTAGTACATCACCAATTCAGATGAAGTGTTAAGCATATAATACAATAACGAAAATACAGGACAATATTAAAAATATCAGGCCATTCTTTTCAGCGACATTATATTCGTGCACGACTTTAGCGTAATAACACCGTTGATTGATGCTAGCTCGTTCGAAAGGCGAGAGTCACTTCTGGCGCGTACTGTAGTGTATTAATATATATAATATGTATATATTAATGTAATATTTTCTAGAACCTTCATTGATGACATATGGCCTCACTGCAAGCATATTTCTTATTCCTACACCAGTTACCTTGCTTGACATCCCTGACGAAGACGGTTGATTTCGCTTCTTTTTCTTTCGAGGTTTACCAAGCGTTACTATTGGCGACACATTTTCAAGAATGTCCAAGTCCCAAATTTCAATAACTGGCGCCATCCCACCCACAGCACACAAATTTCCTGAAAATAATTCCCTGAAAAAATAACGAATGCCTTGACCAACCGTTTTTATATCAAACATTGTGTAGATGAATTTCATAAAATGTGATCGGGCCTGGTGTTCAGACGCCTTACACAAATAGGGACCGCAAATTCGGCGTCAGGTGTAAGCGAGAGGTAAGGTGCGGAGGCTACAGAAATATAAAATAAAATACCATGGCTCATTCTCCTGTTACATATATTTAGCTTAAATCACTTAAATGCAGTGGTATTACTAGCAGTGCTGCATTTTTTGTAATTTGCCTTTGACACTGTCATCAAATTTTCATTTTCGAAGTTAGTTGCGGATAAAAAATTTCCGGGTAGGAAATCGATCAATTAAGGAGTCTCGTTGTAGACAGTAAGTCACCGATAGGGCAAGCGGCGCTATCCTGTCCCTATTGTGGATTCCAGGCCGGTCTCACAAATAAACCTAATTGCACTTTAATGAAAAAGTAAAGTAAATAAATAACATATTGAGAAGTGTTTAATAAAATTTAGGACCGAAGTTAGAGCTTCAAAAATGTGCTGCAAGTAAAACTAAGGCTTACGCCAAAAACTACGTAATGAAACTAATAAATAGCGTTCCCTTTCAAAGAAAACAGACAAAAATTATAGATACATAACCTTGTCCGCACGATCCGGGGTCGTACGATATTGGCTCTACACACAAAGGAGGCGCTGCCAGCATGTAGTGATGATGACAATAAAATGCGTTTTCTTCCTCGTTGTAAACTGAAAAAATACCTACAGACAATAAACGTTGTTAAGATGTTGTTTGTACACAGGGCGAAACATTAAGCAAGTCCGCAAGATTCATAGAAAGCACATTAAGAATATCTGAAACGGTGCGAGTGAAATGAGCGGAGTTTCCGCCTATAACTTTGCTAGCGGCAAAAATCGCAAAAATTTCATTTTTCTTTTGTAGAAATTATAACTCACCACCAGATGCATGGATCTTCACATTTTTCACCTAATTATTACCAGTGTTATCCTATTTGTGTAAAAATTTTCTGCGCACTGAGGCGCACATGCGGAGTGGACATGGCGCCGAGCCGCAGGGCGCTCCTCGGCAGGTAAGCAGAGCCTCGTGGGCGGAGGCCTCAGGATAGTAGCCAGCCTGAATCTCTGCTTCGGTATGTATGATATATATGTATCTTATACATAGACAAAAGTAGGTTGCTAGTTGTTTGGTTAGGGAATGTGCAGTGGTGTGGCACGAGAACACGAGGAACCCCAAAATTATTCATTTTTTCTGGTTTTTTCTTCGTTATTATATCAAAATAAAATAAACATGTGGTTTCGGCAGAAAATTTGTTGAGCCTTTATACGTCAAGTATATCAAAATGAAAACATGTGGTTTCGGCAGAAATCGGTACGGCGTTTCCCAAAAAATATGAGTCTTAGTCTTCCTACAACTAATAAACTGATACAGATAATAATTCTTTTAATCAGAGAAAAATTTCGCGAACAATGTTTGTCAGAAGTTATAGATAATGCATAAAAACTCCGTGGTTTTTATCTATTCTGGGAACTCATACCCATTTTAATATAAATTTTTCCACAAAAACTTGCAAATTTCCACCAATACGTCCACAAAAAATTCCGCCACAGTACTAAAAAATTTCTCTGCAGTTTTTAGATACAAAACTACTTAACGACAAAAGAAATATCCGGCGTAATATTTATTTACATAACGCAAGTAGTCATGTGGTATAGGTTGATACATAATGGCTTCAAATTTCTTGATAAAAACATTCGTCACTGGGTTGTGCCTCTAACAAAATTTTGTACTCCTCCTGGTTCACTCCCCATAGTAATTTTTAGCTTATCTAGGGTAAAAACACACGCCAAATTTACAAAAAAGTGACAATATATACTGCTTCTAAACCACATTCCAAAGGTACAAAGTCGATTAAAATAATATGATTTTATTGCTTTCAATCGTACCAAGAATGCATTAGGGAAGAGTATGTCAGTCAGCGAACTACGAGATGTGCTCAATCGAGTCGATACAGTTGCAAAGCGCATTGGTCTGGTCATCAGCTCCCAGAAGACCAAGATAATGACCTGCTGCATTGAGAGACATCAAGACATCGTACTGAACGGTTCTGTGCTGGAATATGTCGAACAATTCGGTTACCTGGGCAGCACTTTTACGAGATTAGGGTGTTGCGACACCGAGATTAAAAACCGCATAAACAGTGTCAGGTCAGCCTTTGCGGGCCTACGGCATGTATGAAACTCGGCAGACGTGTCCATTCCCAAGAAAGTTCAGATATATAATGCTGCCATTCGACCGATTCTGTTCTACGCCTGCGGAACATGGACAGCGAACTCAGCTACTCAGCAGCAGATCAACACGTTCGAGAACTCCTGTCGATGCCGGATTCTAGGCGTAACAAAGTTCGATCACATCAGGAATGAAGACCTTCGTCGAAGAGTTGGTCACGAAACCGAGGTGTCGACACCGCTGAGGAGGGAGCGTTTGTGGTTGCTCGGCCATGTTCTGAAGATGTCCGACAACAAGATCCCGAAGTCACTGGCTAAAGCAACGCCCCCGGACGCCTGGACCCGACCGCGCGGAAGATCTCACGAGGCCTGGCGACGTCAAACAGTCAACGATTGTCACCAGCATTTTCGATACGTGCCGCTACGCCAATGGCAACAATACTTGATATCGCATATCGAACCAAGTACAGCTAACAAAGAAGAGTGGCGACGAGTGATCATCATTGAGGCCCCCAAAACCGTGGGGCCAGGTAAATACAAGGTGAATGACACTTTCCTGCACTCACACGTAAGCCCGTATTTGATGATACGGGCGTTTTCGGCCTGACCCCCCAGTTTCTGGCGTGGGGGGTAGCTCGGACCCCACTACTGTTATTTGAGGGGGGGGGGCAAATCGGGCCCCAATTTCTGGGGGGGTCGAGTTATAAGCAGCTGCTAGCTAAACCGACACGTCTATAGATGCCCAGAGCTCCTCTCCCAGTTTCTGGGGAGTCAGGCTGAAAACGCCCGTATCATCAAACACGGGCTAACATGTGAGTGAAGGGATGTGTTGTACTCTTCCCTAATGCACTCTTGATCGTACTTAGAGGCGTTTTAACTATTTTACCTTTTTTTGCGTAAAACTTTTGTAGAACAATGAATCGGTTAAATTTCTAGATATAGAAGCTCTCATTTCAACTGTGGTGTCACCTACACATTATACCCCCAACAAAATGTCTACAAATAGAAAAGCTTTATCTTGATAAAGTAATATGTAGCATATGTGCGAAAATGACAGATTGCGACGACGCCAGTTGTAACTCCAGTTGCCACAATGGACATCGGGTCGAAAAGTTGGGAACGAAGGCCAGAAGCAGTGCTCAGCTGTTTACAGAGGTGATTTTCACATATCTGGGCTCTCAAAGTTTGGGGAAGGTCGGGGTATGTCCTGACATGTTCCAATGCCCCCTGGCAAAAAATGAGTGTACCCTGTTCGTGCCCCCTGGCAAAACTTGGGGCTTCTTCGATTCATCGCCTGTTAGCAAGTTTTTTTATTTGCCCTCGGTATAAATACCCCCAGAGTTCATAAAATTTGATCAAAATTTGTACTAAATTCCGTCTTGAAACCAAAAATTTCACAAATTTTGTTAAAATTTAACTCAAAATAGCTTTTTCTCCCAATCATAAGCGTTTTGGCAGTGCTTTTGACACTATTTTTAACCGTTTTTTCTTGGCAAAATACCCCTGGCAAAATCGGCCGCCCCGCTTCATTCCCCCCCATCGGCGAAATTTTCAGCGAATGAAGAGCGCTGTATATATACATATTCAGTAGGTCGAAAAATACATTCCTACAACACAACGAAACTAAAACACGTGCGAATTTACTTACGACGAATTTCTGAAATTAGATATTGTTGGAAAATTTATATCAATGTCCAGCCATTTATCCACTCTCTTTTCTGAAAAAATACCTGGGCTTGTCATGAAGCCTACTGCAGTCTATATCCTAAACGTAATCTCTCATAACAAATAACTTTCCCACACTTTCTGTGGTATATATCACTTAAATCGTAGAAGTATTCTGGGCTCTCCAAATTGGGGGGGTGGCTGTGGGGGTGGGGGGCCCCTGGCATTTTTCGGTTCCCCCTGGTTCAGAACAGGTGCCCCCCCGGTCATGCCCCCTGGCAAAATTTTGGTCTCCCCGGTTCACCGCTTCTTAGAAAATTTTTTGTTCCCAATCGGTCTAAAGTACAAAAAAATTGATCAAAATTTTTACTAAAATTCCGTTCTGAAGCCAAAAAAATTTCTCAAATTTTGTCAAGATTTGATTCAAAATCGCTTTTTCTCTCCATCAAAAACGTTTTTACAGTGCTTCTGACACGATTTTTAACCACTTTTCTCTTGGCAACCAGTTCGGAACCAGGGGCCCCATGGTGCATGCCCCCTGGCAAAATTTTCAGCGAATGGAGAGCCCAGGTATTTATACCTAAAAATTCTAATTACCATGAGCCTCCAGGTTAAATTCTCCATCGTTTATTCGACCAACGAGCAATAAATTGTCGCTCGGCTTAATTAAAAAGTCTTCTACGTCCGAATCTTCGTCATCCTTAAAAAGTATTCGTAAAAACTAAGAGCTAAATAGCGGCTGGATCGACATACAGTTTTTGTACTAATGAAGAACACCGGAAACGTCCAGAATTTAATATTTCAAACTTTTCTTGAATCCCTTAAAAACTTAACGTGAGAAATTTGTGCAACGATTTATATACTATTAAGCTAGCGGCATCACCCGAGAGTCCAAACTGATATGCTCATTTGAAAGGCGAAACTTACCGTTGAAAGAACTATAACATACAATGGAATGGCTTGTGTAATTCATATATTTTAGTCATATTGATATTGCCGCATAAAACTATTAAAAAGAATATAAAATAAAAAAATAATTAAAACTCACTATAGTACTATTACAATCATTCAATACGTTAAACTACGTACATACAAAAATAATCATGTAAGACAAATTATAGGGCTCTTATTTGAGAAACTTCAGTTATATAGTGTTTGACTGAAATACTGGTTTCACTCATTTGGCTGTTGAGTTTCACGGTTTCATTTGCAAAACACTGCGAATACATAATTGTATTACATGACTTGTGATGTAAGGATCGTCTTGTGGATTTGCGTAGCAAGTAACGTCGGCAATAGAACAATTGGGATTCGTATCATCTGAAACAAAAATCCATTTTATTGTGCGATTATGAAGTTTTCCATTTTCTTCAAATAGCAAAATGTCAGCACCAACTCTATGGCAAAATTATGCATTCTCAACAAAACCTAGGCTACGATAAGCACCTATGAAATATAAAACACAATTACAATTCTCCTCGCCTGTTCAAGACTAAGATAAGGCACAGCGATCCTACAAGTTGCTGTTTGTAGAAGCGGTTTATCGAAAAACATTGTTGTAAAAAGGTTACTTAAGAATATTCGTTTGAAAACTAACTCTGAATATGCCAAATGCAGCCGAACTAAAAAGACTAATAGCAGGAATACACATGTTATTGTAGGACAAAATGTTCGCACAAAAAATAAACGATATTTTTTGTGCACCATAAAACTAACGATATATATGTTTTCTTTAAAACCTTACTTTATAGTTTAACACTGATATAGGATAATAATTCAGCAAGTACAAATCTCAACAAAACAGTGCTTCATAGATAAAAACACATAAACTTGAATATTACTCTATTTTCCAAAACAAAATTAAAATACTTATGCGGTTTATGCAGAAGCGGAATAAATTCGCTAGCCCGTCGCTTTTCCGTTTTTTTGTTTGTTTGTTCAATTTGCAAAAGAGTTAACTTTGCTGTCAAAGGCAGTCTCTAGTACAATCCCTAAAAACATATATATACACCCATTTTATTGCAATGTGGTTCAACAGAAGTCATTTCAGTTATAGTTGATTTCAAAATTACACTTTTCAGTACAATTTTATGCTCTTCCCAAGCCACGTGCGTTAATTGAATTTTGAAAATACAGATATCTGCAATGAACTTACCAAATGCCTATTTCTCTTAATTATTACAAAAATGTTTTAAACCGCGAAAACGAAAAAAAGCTGTCACATATTAAATAAAAGTCAATATTATAATAATGCAACAAAAAATTAATGCTCACCGTCATCGTATTTCTCTAACTCATATAAATGATCCGTATTTGTTTGGCGATTACCAGCATCAGTAGAATCATCGGTAGTCGACTCTGATACAAAACTGCTTCCTCGTAAACCATGTCTTTCTTGTGACTTCGTCTTTGTCTCTACATCCATCTCGCTTTCGCTTGTCTCTTCAGTTCTAAAGGTGTGCTTAGAACTAAAATTAGCTCTGTTTTCATCAATACTAAAGGTGTGCTAACATTTTACTCACAATTTGGTCAAATTTTTTATAAAAAATTGATTGCTAATTTGTAATATAATAATATGGCAAATCAGCATGCTTCAAAATTTCAGCTAAATTTTTTTTACTATCTGTCTCTCGCCCTTCATTTTCTAAAGCAGTATGATACAGAGTTTGTACAGTGTTCGCACATTCGAATTCACAAAAAATGCTTTCAAATCTTGAACAAAAAACTTGAACGTGTGAACATAAATTACCTTAAGTCAAGCGTAAGGCTACTTTATCTAGAAGTACAGTCGCGGACAGAATTATCTGCTTACGCAAGCAAATAGGTTTAAGCGCACACGCATTCAAACAAGTTTAACTGCACACACATGCAAACGCGCTCGCATGCAAATGCGTTTAAACTCATTCGCGTGCGTGTGCTTTTGCTTTTTTGTGCAGTTAATCTGCCCATGACTATATATTGATATTTTGGTTACATAGCACAGCTGAGTATTTGCGGTTCGCCAATGCGACTAAATGTTTTTCATACTGAATCCCTGCGACAACAACGTCCGAATAAATTTTGCGCCACACAATACTAGCAAATTTAACCAACTTTTCCGCAAATTACTAGGCATACCGTTGTTATATACATGATGTTCACTTTGAAATTGAAGCATTTATGTCACAGGCTCTGCAAAAATACTCCAAATAACAGCTATGCTTTCGCTGAGACATGTTTAACACTACTTCGCAATTTTAACAATAAGCAAACTGTATTCTGTCAAAAGGAATACAGTCCCAAATATCTCCAATATATGCCCATTCACAAGAATTACACATGCATTGGTTGGAGCGCGAAGTTAATTATGCAACACAAGCAGAAATTATATTACACAAGCTCACAGCGATGTAACATACTCGAAGATTCCAACATACCTCCCAGCAAGCCATACCAAAGTATGTATATATGTCAGGTAAAACAAGTACAGTTTGTAAACAAATCGCTGATATGCATGGGTTACGCAACTGCTCTTAAGCATCCAGATGTTGTTTTTGGTAGTATACGGTTAAAACGAGAAAGTCCCACAGGGTTATGATAAACAAGTTCAACAGGATTTACTCTACAACAAAATGTGTTAAAACATTTTACAAGGAAATTGGTCATTGTACGTATAAAAGTAATTATTTTGGCCACTATCGGAGCAACAAAATAGCAAATCTCAGTCGGAATTTCTGGTATTGTTTTGTTTATTGCTGTAAGCGTAACATACTAAACTATGTGGGTCAGCATTTTTTAGCGTAAGTTTCCGGGAGTTAAACAAATTCAGATTGTGCTAACGACAAAAACTAAAAATAATTCCGGGTAGAAATTATGCTCAAAATTGTATGGCTCTAGTTATGCTTCAAACACTCTTTTTGTATATTCTTACACACACAATCAAACAAAAAATTTAACTCAACACGTTGCTTTATAATATATATATAGGTATCCAAGTAAAATAAATATTTCCAACAGGATATTCTCATATAAATCATGTTTGTAGTAACTGATATTCTTCACCTTATAAAAAGAACGTCACAGGATGCTTATGGCAGCTGTTTAATCCATTCAGAGAGCTGCTATGTTTGTACAACCTAATACTGTGTATGGCAAAGCATGGATTGTTTGACAGTACGTAAGTCGGAACTTAAGTCAAACTGGAAAATGCCACCACAACGTAAACATCCTTGGATTGCATTGCGACTTTTTCAAAATCAATTTGCTAAAGCACAACAAAACAAGTTCAGTTCCCACAAATTTCGGTTCCGGTAACTCATTGATAATATGTTATGCACATTATATACCAATCTTACTTCTCTTTTGATTCGACTAGTTGTTTTAGTTGTTGCTTATCCAATTTAACAACTGCAGGGTTAGACATTGAATTTCCACGATTAACCCATGCTAAACACGAGATAAAACTCATTTCGATATATAATTATTATGTATGTAACTACTGACACCAACTACCGTATTCTAGTAATTATGCAGCTTGCATTATAAGCCATGTACAGCCTGTAACATTTCACGTAAAATACACTTTTAGAATACAGGAATGGCTTAGGTAGCCAAAGGTATGGAATGTTGACGTCCGACGATTTGCACTGATGTGCCATGTCCGGCAGTTAATTCTTATGAGCTTATCCCTCCAGCCCCCTGGAAAGTTTGACCCAGACATATTTAAATTTTAACTACCACAAAAGTAATACTCGATTTTTGTAAAAGTTAGTATTTGTTTCCCATCAAAAATAGTAATACTAACGCAGACAAAATACGTATACAAAACTCTACATAACTGAATTGTGATTGTTAAAGAAGAATTCCTATCTTCAGCTGGTGACATTTGGGACTATTAATTTGTGAATTTTCTCGTGCGGCATTCATAACTCACATTTGCTACGCCCGATGGTCTTGCGCGATAACTCAAATGAAGCTTTTGTGTTCTTTATTTATGACCGAAAAGGAATTCCGACTCCTATACCCCGTACAAATGGGTCAAAGTTCGGCCAGAACAAAACAAGTTTTAGGCAATATCTCTGCAGCGGGTGCATATATTTCAACCAAATAAGATTCATAGATCTATTAAGGCTATATGAAACTGCATATATGCACCTTTTGCATAAGTTTACCTTTGAATCTAGGATTACGCACCACAAGAGCTTTAAAAGGACAACCGAGACCAGAATTATACATAAACAGTCGTATCTCCATAACCAATGAAAACATATAGGTCTTCTTGGGCTCATTTTGCAGAGCCAGCTCTATATAGCTCTAAGTGATCTGTTATTTTAGTGACAAAAATGAAATAAAAAATAAGAAGGACGAGATAATTGCATGAATAAATATTAGTATAACTGAAAATTTTAATCTTATTAATATATTTGATGTTACATAAGTTAGAAGATATGTAACAGATTAGATAAAAAGTTTTCAATGCGGGCCCAAGCGGCACGAAATACATGAAAACTGTCATATATCCATATCCAGGGCTCCTTTTCTTGAAAAGGAGAAGATCTATGAAGCTGAATATAACGTGTTATTGCGGCGGATACCTATGTTCTAGGATTAACTAAAATGGGCCCATGAGATCGACATTTTGATTTAATGCAAATGCCACTGTAACACAAGATTTCCACACTGGGGTGGGCACCCCGCTACCTAGGTCCAATGGCGATAGAAACTAAAAATATTTAAATACATTAGGACAATTTTTGCGTAAACACCACCCCCCCGCTTAGATTACTATCTACACGCAACTTTTCAGCCGGCCGTTTTCAAATCCCTCTGCATTCAAGCTCCTTCTGCTAGGCTTATATGATAAATTAATATATAACAGGCACTATATGACATATGTATGTGTAAATGTGTATTATGTGTATATTATGAGCTATTGTGTAAAATAACAATATAATTATGTATATATATCATATATACTATATATATATATATGTATGATACTCTTTACACTTATATATTTTTATATATGTTGTTTTAGGTTGGTAAGATAGGGGTGGGGTTGCATGGAAATTTTTTTATGACGGCCATCTGTATTTAACGGAGGACGGAATTCATCATCGATGATCGTGAAGAAGTTCGAGGTGTGGCCAGTAGAATGCCTGCACGAGTCATAAGGTTATATAATTCCCTTAACATTTTCCTTAAAGTTAGAACTATTACTTATATTAGAACGGTCACAACCGACCCTCTACACCCAGCTTTTCAGCCGGCCGTTTTCAAATCCCTCCGCGTTCAAGGTCCTACCACTCGGCTTATATGATAAATTAATATATAACAGGCATTATATGACATATATATTTGTAAATGTGTGATATATATTATGTGTATATTATAAGCAACTGCGTAAAATAATAATACTCACCGGACGCCTCATGATTCCCTCGGAATGACACGTTGTTTAAGATACTAACATGAGGCAGCAGACCCATTTGGTAGGGCCTGAAAGGGAAAGAACACACGGCAGCAAGGTTTACACAACTGGCAATGAGCCCGAAGCGTGGAGAAAGCGTTTGAATTTAGTCAGAGTTTCAGCTTCGACAACATGAGACGGGAGATTGTTCTATACTGTGACCACCCGATGGCTAAAAAAGTATCGTCGTTTGTCGGTTTTAGGTATATCTGGCGGTTTTAGTTTGTATCGATGTCCACGTGTAGGACCGTTGGAGTTGTCAACAAACAGAGATTGGAACGGAAAATCAAGTTTGCCTGTCATAATCTGATACAACAAAATAATATCGGCACGGAGTCGGCGGGTTTCTAGAGATTGTAGCTTTAGATACTTTAGTCGTTCCTCATATGGCTTGTCATGAATACTAGGGAGCAACTTGGTCATACGACGCTGTACGCTCTCGATGAGCTTAATATCTTTGTTGTAGTAGGGACTCCATACTTGGGTTGCGTATTCAAGGAACGGGCGCACGAAAAACTGATGTAGTTGCAATAAAGAAGTTTTTGTAAAATGCCGAAAGTTGCGAAGAAGAATTCCATAATTCCTGTTAGCGGCGTTTACGGCTGCGATACACTGCTGTTCCCACTTGAGATCATTTGATACGATTACACCTAGGTCCTTTATGCTAGATTGACAACGTAACTGTACACCATCCAGCTCGTACGGAGTGGACGGACTGTTTTGGCCGAAGTACATTACATACGACTTTTCAGCATTAAAATGTATAGCGTTGTGTTGGGACCAATTCCATAATTTGTCAAGCGTAGTCTGCATAGGTTCCTGTTGGCCAACGTTGCGGGGGATGGCAGAAAAAACTTTTAAGTCATCTGCGAATTTAAGAATTTCTATGTTGCCACTGATGCAGTCATCGATATCGTTTAAATACAACAAAAAAGCAGGGGGCCTGCCACTGAACCCTGCGGCACGCCACTGGTCACTTTGACGAAGGGAGACTTGCAACCTCTGAAAAAAACACGTTGTAGTCTATTCGAAAGGAAGGCGGTGAACAAGAATACAGTTGCAGGATGTAGATTAAATGCTTCAAGCTTTTGTGGACACCTTCGATGGCTTACTGAGTCGAACGCCTTTCGAAAATCCAAATATATACAGTCAAAGGTATCACAGCTATTTAGTGCTCTAGTTACTTTATCAATGAAAAGTAAAAGTTGTAGACAGCAAGATTTACCACTTACAAAGCCGAATTGAGATGCATTCAATAAATTATGGTAGGTCAGATGGCACATAACCTGCTCACAATTGACGCGTTCCATAATTTTACAGCAGTTTACAGTCAAACTGATTGGTCTGAAGTTTGAGACAGAGTCAAATGAGCCGGACTTATGTATAGGAACAACGTCGGCGATTAACCAAGATTAACATAATTATATTGTGTGTATATGTCATACTATATATATTATGTATCATACCCATTACACTTATATATTTTTATATATGTTGTTTTAGGTTGGTAAGATAATGGTGGGGTTGCATGGAGAATTTTTATGACGGCCATCGGTATTTAACGGAGGACGGAATTCATCACGGAAGATTGTGGCAAGGAAGTTCGAGGTGTGGCCAGTAGAATGCCGCTGGGGAACGAAGTGGTCCGCGCGGATGGCTCGTGTTCTTTGCTTGGGAATTTCTATACTAGACGTTTCGGCTTGCCCAATGTAAACACTCCGAGTCCAAAAACTAGAACACCAAAAACGGAGTTAAAAAGTTTATTAGTGAAACAATAACAATAAGGCACGTAAGTCACACCTAGTTTGCAGCGCTGTTCTTTTTAGGTTGTGTCTACTCTTGTCCAATGGTAACTTTTTGTTTCTAGTCCCGAACTATTTGAATACCACGCTTCAGTTACTAATCGCACTTCGTCTTATTAAGATTAGAAATAGGTTATCTCTACTAATATTCCTCTTGTGAAGTTAACACAACTCCACCCGAATGGCTTAAAGCTGTGCGATTATATGATACCTTAACCTTGGCCGTAGATTTATCTCTAATAGTTCCTTATCCGGTCCTCTTGTGAGGTTAGCACAACTACACCCGAATGGTTTGGAACTGTGCGATTATATAATTACCAAAATGTGCCTTAGATTTATCGCTAATAGTTTCTTATCCGTTCTTTTTGTGAAGTTAACACGGTAACATCCGAATGGCTTGCTCCCGTGATTTATCTCGATAGCTTACGTTTTTCCTTAGATTTAGGCAGTACACCCAAATGGCTTGCACTGCGCGACTTATATATAAGGTTATATAATTTAGAACTATTTTACTTTAACATTTTCCTTAAATTTAGAACTATCACTTATATTAGAACGGTCACAATCGAATGGTTTGCGAACCGCTATAATTATTAATTTATTTGAACCTATACGACCTTACGACTTAGTTCTTTTAAGCCTGAACCTTATATTTTATTTTGAGTTATTATTACTAAGGTCGATAATTAATTTAACATTATTATACCTACATGTGAAGTCATCGGTACTATTAGACTCCGTTTATTAACCACAAATTACCAATTATAAACCAGACATCATAATCCTCCTATGCTCTCGAACGACGCGCAATTGTTTTGCGTCTATAGCTGTCATGTTAATTAATGTTAAGCCATGAAATGTCGAGAAAACAACAAAGTAACTCAAAAACTAGCCCTACACCTATTACCGGAACACAAATAGAATGCTGACGCAATAAACACTGGCTACCACATAAATTGGTAGGTAAGTAACACGGAACTAATATAAAATGAAACTGTAATTCGTTGACGTTTACACCTGCACCGCAACCATCTTGACTTCGTAAAAGTTCCTGCCAAACTAAAATAAAAATTTCAAATAAAAACACGTTAGCTAATTAAACAATTTGATGCTCAATATGCAAATTAACTTAAAACGAAAAACAACAAAACCCACAAAATCCGAAAATAAGACGACTGATTGGTTAAAGACCATGTAATAAAAGAAATTAAAAAAAAATCAAATTTTGGATTTGACCTGGGGTTTTGGGTTATTTTTATGATATTTGGGTGGGTTTTCACCTGAGAACCCCTCGACAATATTGTTATAGTTTTAGGCTTTGAATGGTGGTAGGGGTGGTGGGTTATTTTTGTTACGGCTATCGGAAATTAAAGGGGGACGGGATTGTCACCGAAGATTGTAGCGTTCGAGGTGTGGCTAGTAGTAGAATGCTGACGGGGAACGGAGTGTCCGTATTCTTTTTGCGTGTGCCTATTTCCTTCGAGCACTGCGGCGTCCCTAGCTCTACTCACTCTTGGTTCAGCTAGTTGATAACCAAAGCCGCAAATGAAAACGTTTATTTTAAAATAATTAAAATACAACTAAGGCATAGTTCTTTAGCACCGTTAGGCTTTTTAGGTTACACGAACTATATCTACCAACAATTCTAGCACTCGACTAGGCCACTCAATGCGCAATGCGACTAGTTCATTGTTTCTTATTAGTGTTTAAAGTTTAGGTTATTTATTCTCTAGTACTGCTCTTGTGACGTTGATACAGTGCCCTCGATTGGCTGACACTGAACGATTATTTGAGCACCTTAACCTAAACCTTATGTTTACAGTAATACGAGTTCTTATTTATAACAGCAACATCGATTGGCTGATGCACTGTGTTAAATTTGAGTAATACCGGTTTAGATTTTGGTTATCTATTACTTTAATAATGCTATTGTGAGGTTTGTACAGTTACCCCTCATTGGCTGGTATCCGTAAGATTGTGTAATTACATCAATCTAAGCCTTAGAATTACGCTATTAGCTCCTTATGTTAAAACAGTTGCCTCCGATTGGCTGGCGTACTGCGTTATGTTAGAACTACCTTATAGAGTTTGTGCACAATCTAGTTGGAACGTTTTCTCTCCCAGTCTCTGGTCCCCGATTGGCTGGCGCAAAAGGCGGTTATGAGAGAAGAGATCTTAAGACGTGGTCGTCACTCCCCTTACTCGCCCCGGGTTTTACTCCCGAAGTTAACCCCATCTATTCTCCACGTGGAATTCTCACTCGACGCTGGGCCGATTTCTGATACTATAGTAACTACTACGTTACCTATTACTATATCACTCTTAATAAGTGATTATTGGCCAGTAAGTTCTTACTGTATTTTATGAAAGTTTATTATTACCAAGTTTAGTTAATACTTTAGGTTTACCATGTCTAACTGTGAAGTCCTGGAATGAAGAACACTATGTTCTTTAACCAAAATCGTAAAACCATCAACCAGAAATCGCCGTATGTCTGAACATTGAGATCACGCGCAATTCTTTTGAGCCTATACCATAAATGCTGTTTAGCAAGCCATAAAGCCTTGAAAATCCGTAAAAATCATTTTGGATTTAAGCTAACAACATTAGCAACCTGACCGGAACACTATAAGCTCGCTGACACATTACCGAACTGACTACCATACACAGTGGTACTAAGTAACCCAGAGACAAAAGATAAACAATAATTAACATTAGAGCGTAATTCTTTACGCTAACAACTAAGCCGAGCGAACTTAACCAAGAACACTCCAGACTGACATTAACTAAAAAAGAAAGCTAAAAATAACCCTAGTTAGCGAATAAAATGACATCACGTAAGTTATGCAAATTAGATTAGTAAAAATAACACAATCAACAATTTGTGAAGTGGGTGGGAGGGGGCCGTATAACAACTGAAATGGTAAAAACCCAGATTTTTGGTTTTGGGTCGGTTTTTTGGTTATTTTTAGGATGGGTGGGTTTGGGCTTGGAATTCCTTGCATAGCCTATAAAACAAACGACAAATATACACTTTCATGTACCCATGCCTAGCTACATATTTAAAGGAATTAATCAGAACATATGTTGTTTATAACATAACTTTTGAGAGACTACTCCCGATTTTGCACTGGGCTCTTCACTATTGATCTTAACATCCGCGTTCAAGGTCCGAGGTTCCAGGGAATCAAACCGAACTAATCTATGACGTGCCTGGAGCCATGTACGTAACGATGATCTGCGCGACATTGCCATTTCGCTCCTTATTTCCGTTCCGTTTTACTTAAAGTCTCCTTTTCTTGGAGCTTTCTGGGAGCTAATTAGGAAACGAGATTAGCTGGCCCATGGCGCGTCATTTTGCATTCGGGGTAGCCCTCGCCCGCCCGTTTCAGGTTAGCCATGTCAAAATGGGAACTCGGCTTTCTACTGTCGCAGAACGGCATTAGACCACACGTAGAGGCTTTTAAATGGGTTGATTCTTAACAGATAGAAAATCCCATAAGAGTATCATCTCGAATTGTGATGGACGCTTCAACGAAGTTCATTCTCCGTACACTGGAAATCGACTCTTCGAGCTAGTTCGCACCTGACTCCAGTATCATCTTATTTTCCCTCAACACAAGTCTCAAATTGTCCAGTTCAAATGTATAAGTGTCCAACCCCATGCCATTCCCATTGTCTCTATTTCTACACCGGGAGCCAGGTGCGCAACGTAGATAACCACGACATCGAAATCCCGCTCCTTCAAGACTCTTGTGGTCCTTGATTTAAAATTTACATCGGTAGAGCTTCTCGGCGAACGAAATAAGGGAAGAGAAATTATTCTCTGAGGACCAATGGCGCGTCGTCCGATCCTCAGGACAGCATCGTTAGTGATGCAGTCCAAACATCGGAAGACTCGCCCGGCCCTCACGAGCCTTTGTATTCAAACAACAGGTTGAAGACGCTCTCTACCGTCGCCGCATTTCGTGAGATCACACGTCACGGGCTTGATAATGATGAATCTTCAAATAGCGAAAAAGTCACAAGGGTATCACTAGAATTTAACCCTTTCATGCCCGAATTAGTTTGTGTATCGTGCAATGTTTGACAAATTCGAGCCTGCGCCAGCTATCGAACCCGAAACGTACGTGTTAAACTTGTGTACGTAAACCACTGAGCTATCTGAGAGCTGTTGCTCGGTTCCTTAAGGAACCTCACAGTTCGAGCGAATAACAACGCACGTTCAAACGTACGATATACGAAAAACTCAGTAAACACAACGAGTCGCAATGTGCGTTGGGTCCATTTGGACCTTGTGGGCATGTGAGGATTAAACGGGGGCTCCGACGATTATCTCAGAACATTTCTAGTTTATGATTTTGGTCACAACTAACTCCTTGTTTAAACGTCTGAAACAAATCGCAAAACTCTTGTTCACTTGCTTGCTGAGCCTTCTCTCCTCCTATTGAAACAAGCTTGCCAACTACAAACCATTCGTTTTCTATGACACAGCTCGAAAAGTGTGCCCCGTGGATAGGGAAACTAGTCGAGCATTATAAACCTCACCTACTAATTTCATTTCTTGGGTCAGCACTTACGGGTGGGGGGAGCATTAGCCTGTCGCTGCAGCACCCGCAAGCGCCGCCCTTTTGGTTTAAAAACTATATCTCAAACTCTGAAATAATTTCAACTAGAAGATAGCCAGACGAAGTTTTTCTAGTACATGCAGCACGAAACGTGGAACGTGGGCAAAACGTGAAAGAGGCCCGCGGTGTTGTGTCAGAGCACTGTCGTTTATATTCTCTGTCTACCCCCGTATTCATAGTTACCCTATTGGCACCAAAATCATAAAGAAAATTCAAAATTTTAAAATTTGAAAAAGCCATTACATGTATAGAAAAACTTCATACAAGGAAACAACATGCAACTAAAACGACAAACGTCAATGCAGCGAAAACAAAAGGTGATGTATGTTCAAGTTGGGCAGTTGTCGATGGTGCCAATATCGCCTAAACCTCGCGCTGGTCAGCGCGAGATTTCTCTTATACCGAAATATAACAGGTATGGGCAAGGGACCAGGTTACAGTCTTGGCAGACCGCCTACTGATAAAACTAAAAATTTTAGGATGGATCGTGTAGTTGGCTTATTGGAGGCTTAATTAAAAGTGAAAGGAGACGTATTTAAATGTCCAGAGTTGGTTATTTGAATTCTGAACAGACCAGCACGGGAGGGTGGCCCGGTTTTCGGTGAGATTGATAGTAGAATGGCCCGTGGTGGTATAGAGCCCCAAAAATCGAGCAGTTTTAATTGTTTTGGCTGTCTTAGTAGGCTGTGATAAAGAAACGATTATACGCCTTGACAAGGGCTCCTAAGTGCTTACCCATTTGGGCCCCTCGATGTGCATTAGTAATAGCCAGA